>JASVER010000042.1:7499590-7746099 GCA_030449065.1 Oceanodroma leucorhoa
CACCTCGAATACTGTGTTCAGTTTTGGGCCCCTCACTACAAGAAGGACATTGAGGTGCTGGAGCATGTCCAGAGAGGGGCAACGAAGCTGGTGAAGGGTCTGGAGAACAGGTCTTATGAGGAGCGGCTGAGGGARCTGGGGTTGTTTAGCCTGGAGAAGAGGAGGCTGAGGGGAAACCTTGTCACTCTCTACAACTACCTGAAAGGAGGCTGTAGAGAGGTGGGTGTTGGTCTCTTCTCCCAAGTAACAAGCGATAGGAAAAGAGGACATGGCCTCAAGTTACACCAGGGGAGGTTTAGATTGGACATTAGGAAAAATTTCTTCACCGAAAGGGTAGTCAGGCATTGGAACAGGCTGCCCAGGGAAGTGGTGGAGTCACCATCCCTGGAGGTATTTAAAAGACGTGTAGATCTGGTGCTTAGGGACATGGTTTAGTGGTGGACTTGGCAGTGCTAGGTTAAYGGTTGGACTTGATGATCTTAAAGGTCTTCTCCAACCTAAATGATTCWATGATTCTGTGGTTTCGCTATGACTGGACAGGTTTTGCCAGACTGAAGGAGTTGACTTGAAGGATAATTCTTCTCTTTTGATGGATTAAAATTGTGGTACAAGAATATTTGTGAGAATAACCTTCATTTCCTGGCCCTTTCGTAGTTAGAAAAGGCTAAACGTGATCATTACCTTTCTYGGGCCATACTCCATCCTGTAACTGTGGTAGTTACAGGTTAACCCTCTGGTTTCAGTTTTGAGAATGAACAAACTTGAGGAATTTTAATTCCTGATCTTGAGACCAAAATGTCAAAACTAGTGAATTGGCGTAATGYGATACTAAGGCAGATGCAGTCTGCACTGAAAAATCAATCAGTGGGTGGTGTTTGGCTGTGCAAATAAGGGAGCAAGAGCTTTGTCGCAGAAGTTGCTGCCTCTTTTGGTCGATTAATCTGTCCTGGGTGAATCACCTTGAGGATTTTGGCAGTCGTTATGGCTTGGCTACTATAAGCAGTGGCACACAGCAGACCGTAGTACCAACATAGCTGCGACCAACATTGCTAACGTTAAAAACTCCTGCACTCAGTGTTTTAGTCAGTCTCTCAGACTTCTTGATGGAGATCTTGCTTGGCAGCAGACAAAATATTGACTGGTGGCAGGGCAGGCGCCACGTGGCACCCCGCCACTGCCCAAGTGTTTTCCCTTCCTTTATCCTTTCCGTGAAGGGCTGTAGAGTTCAGGTATTTCATGATGTGCTGTGAAAGCTTTCACTGCCAGATCACTGCTTTGAATGCAGCCTAGACCAAAGTGTATTTTAAAAATCCATTGATATTCAGGGTTTTTCCAGGGGCTAAGGTTCACGACGTGATGGCCGTCATCCCACTCCTGCTGGATGGCAGTCCAGCTTCCGAAATGCCACCTTTGGCAGATGTTAAGCAATACATAGTTCATGAAGCCTGAACTATCATTTGTTGCCTAAATGTTCACTTTTATGTCAAAATATTTACATTGGCAACGTACTGTAGGAAAGCACTGGTATCATGTGTGCTTTGTGGAGAAATAAGGACTTSAGTGTCCAGAGCGAATTGCATGGCACCTTTCAAAGTATCTTTATGAATGTAAAAAAAAAAAAAAATTTCTTTTTGATTATTTTTTATAACACCCATAAATTGCCTGAAAATCTGTTTGAGGAGTTTATTTTACTTTTTAAACCTGAGAGATATGAGGAAGGCTAAATAAAAACAATGCGCTTCTTGGAGTTGTGATTGTCTTTACTTTGTGGATTTAATGCCAAGGAGAGGGGCTTGTGCGAATTTGCCTTTCGTCTGTATGTGGGGTCTTGTAGTGGCCGCTTAAATTCACCATGGGCGCACAGGAAGCCATCTCCTTCCTAGTGGAGGTTGAAGCTGGGCCAGGCGGGCTGTTTGTAAAGACTGGGTTCCCGCTGGCGTTAGGCATCTGATCCACCTTCCCAGCTCCACAGCCGTACCTGACGGGGATTGCCCGAGAAGCGTGTGTAGAGGAACCAGGTGCCTGTGGYACCCGCCGTCTTGGTGCTTCCAGAAGTGCCACCGCTTCGGGTAGGAGGCGAAGGCAAGGTGTGAGCTGCGATGGTCTCTTTGCCAGAATTTCCAGCTTGGGCAATTGTACTGAACTTGCCTAAACTCTGCTTAAAGCTTGTTTTTTGTTCTTAACTGCTTCTCTTCTTTATACCATTTCTGTGCCCTCTTAAGGCTGCTGGAATCCATTTCAGGCTTGGATCTGTAGCTTGAGATGATTAATGCATCTGTTTTCACATTGCTGGAACAAAAGGCATTAAAATGCAATTTATCTTGAAAAAGACTATTTAAAATACAAATCATATGAAAATTGTGCTATTTGAAATGTAAAAATATTAGTGAGTTATAGAAATGAGAGATTGCATATGGATTTTCTCTTATAAGTTCTTTCAGTTATAAACCAAAATTCATACTGAAAATGGTTGAAGTGGAGGAAAAAACCTTCTATTTGAAGACAYGTTTGGAGACGGATCACTTTATTCCAGACTGCATTTGAGTGACTTAATTGCTTGTAGCTACAGAAACTTGGCATATATGAGGAGTTACTCTTCTCGTGTATGTTGTCGTGCATACTGTATGAAGTCTAGTTGTTCCAAGCTCACTTTTTAGTTCTAGTTGGATACTTTATATATTCATAAATATTAACAGAAGATTGTAACAAAGAGTACCCTCCTCATTTAGGGAATTGCTTCACATTCCCTGTCTCCTATCCAAGATTTTAAATGCTTTCTTTTCAATGACCAGCTTTTCTCCTCCTCTGGCATTCCCAAAAATTTTCTGGGTAAATGAGTATGACAGAATTGATGGACTGACAGATGGTGTACATGGAAAGAAAGTACCCCCCTGCTCCAGTAGGTTYCTGTGGTGTTGAACTTCTGCCATCTTTGTATTTTAGAAAATAATTTCTCTTGCTTAAAGCGCCGGTTCTGCAGGCAGGTTTGCCACTGTGACTACTGTGAGAGCAGTGTTATCCACTGACAGGGGTTCTGCTGCTGTGAATATGCCTTGGGATGAATGCAGTTAAACACCGATAGTGATCGTCTTCCTGTAGAGTGAGATCTTACTTGAAGCTGTTTGTACGCCCACTTACATTTTTGATAGAGGAACCACGTGGTTTCTTGGTGGTGGATTTCAGAAAGTAAATAAACTTTCCTGTTTTGAACTTTTAAGAAATCTTGAACGGATGCAGGCTTGCCACTGCTTCAGAGCGCTATAAATACAGACTTGAATTAGCTTTAGGGAAGTTAAGCCTCAGAATTAGAAAAGCATAGGCAAAGGCTGAAACTATGCCGTACTGTTTCTCTAACTGATAAAATGTTGGTTTGAGGAAGGCAAGGGAAATACTCTCTTTTCTCTAACACCCTGCTTTCCTTTTTGGTTAAATGATAACCTAGGATGAGATGGCAAAACTGCTGAGCTTGGAAGTCAGGATCTATCAGTAAGTGCCAAGAGACAGGGTTCTTCATTCGTTTGACTGAGTTTCAGATCAGAACAAAGAATTACATAGTGAAAACAAACTAGAATCTTCTTGGTCTCTGTTAAAGACAATAAATGAATCATAGTTAAAAACTATAATTTAACCATAACTCTTTCTTTAAACATGAAACATTTAATGTGAATTTCTTAAAACCAAATGTATCGCTAACTTACGTTCTTGATAAGTTAGTCCCATGAATCTGAAGAATCTATTTGTTGTGATGGAGTATCAGTAATCCTTTCCTTTCTCCCTTTTAGAAATGTGCAACAGAAGAATGTTTCTTTTTTGAGCGTTTGGAATCTAATAACTATAACACTTACCGATCACGGAAATACTCTGATTGGTATGTGGCACTGAAAAGAACTGGACAGTACAAACCTGGACCAAAAACTGGACCTGGACAGAAAGCTATCCTTTTTCTTCCCATGTCTGCTAAAAGCTGATTTCCATGGCGGATTCCGAGCACATATGCCACACTACACTAAAGACGTCGAGTTTCTTACTCCTCTCCGAAGTAGCAAAAATATAAGCAATTATTTGCTGATATTAACTACTTTTGCAGATACCAGATTAAAACATGAATGTTTCATATTGTCTTTATATTGCTCTTTAAACCTATTGTGCCAGTCTGTGTGGAGGTAAAATTCCTTGGAAAATATATTTCCAAGGATCAATAACACTTCTGTTTTCTGCTAGATATCTATGTAGAGCTATTTTATTTATCTTATGTTTGCTTTACAGAGTAAAGGAAAACAAATCTGGTATTTATAGCACACTTACAGCAATATTTACCTTTAAAAATAATTTATATCTATAGCTTATTAGAGAATAGAATAAATAATTACTTTCTAATAATTACCTAAAAATAAATCCATGGATAATTTTAATATGGTCTAAATAACACTACAATAATAATTCTAAATTATTAATATAATGAAATGTGAAATGTATTGCAATCATGTAATGTTTCTATAGGACTCRGGCAGCTCCCTGTGGTATAGTTTGTAGAACAGGCCTGTGTAGACAGCTGGAAACTCTCTCATGGTTATATCAATCTTATCAAACCCTTCCCTGTATCCATAAAGTAAGAGTTTAGCTACATTGCTGGTGATGGGAGTCGCATCTTTCGTCCTAGCAAGCTCATCGAGGTCCATCCATTCACACCTCAGGCACTCCTGCTGGCAGAAGCTGATGTTGAAGGAGGAGGGCTGCAGGCGACAGACGATGTACATATCCGACTTCCCAAAGGCTCCAGGGTGTTTGTGTTGCTGTCTTACGCTTAGGATGGACTTGAACTCTGACTTAATGCCAGTCTCTTCGAAAACCTCTCGAATTGCTGTGTCTCCTAGGTGAAAAGAGCAATCCTTACAATACATATAAGAATAGCTTAACACTCTTTAAACCTTTTGATCGTGGAAAATTTCTAACTCCAAGCTTTCTCTGTTCTGCTTCATGAGCTTTTCAGAATGTAAGCCTCTTTGTTTCGACACAAGGATAAGCTAATTTCTTGGTCCCTGAACAACACTAATTGCTACATGCCTTTCTTGTGTATATCCTACAAAATGATGAAAGTAAGAAACTTTTGATAATACTGTACAGGGTGTGGTTTTGTAACGGACATTCTGATGGTCGCTGGCTCCACTGATCTCTTAATCCAAGACAGCATTGCGCCCTCTTTTCAGTCTTTTGAATCTTAGTCCCTGTCTCCCTCTTTGCCTCTACCCAATTTCAGGTTCAGACCCTGTGCAGCTGAACATCTGCAGTTTCACTGCACTTTGCCACAAGGTGTAACAAAATGGGTAAAACTGTTGTTTGCAGAAAGTGAAAGTTGGGACTAAGTCCTTTTCAAAATGTATCATCTTCTGTGCCTAGGTGACGTTTGAAATATGCCATAATACCAGTATAGGGCGTAGCCTGTTCTTGCAGAAAACACGCTGCATCCGTGCTGCACGTGTACATTTTGTGTACATCAACCAAAGTGATGGAAGTGTTAACATTCCTCATTACAAAAGTAGCCATAACTTCAAGGGTCCAGCGGGTCTGTGTACTGCAGTTACAGCCAGAAAATTGCCCMTCTATCCAGTGCTCTTCGAAAGAGAAGCTTTTTCTCTTGAATAGTAACTTAAATTGAAGAGCCCAAATGAGATTTTTGATACTCCACTTATTTCCCCAAATTCTGCAGTTTCATTGCAGTCAAGTCAAATCCTACTTGCCTGGGGTGACTACTGGTAGGTAAAATACTAGCTTTTTCCAAATGTGTGTAAACTCACAGCTGTGTCTTGTTGGAGTGGTAAATGCATATAGCTGTTTTGCAATGTTACCTGCTCCAGTTGGTTCATTTTCAGTAAGAAATGAGTGTGTTGGCTTACTTCCAAAAGCAAAATACATTTTACAAGACCTTGTAGAGATCTGACTTTCTATGGAAGCTTACATCGTGACATGTCAGAGGTGAACAAAACAGACACTTTAGGGGTAGTTTCGAATATTGGAATTAATTTCAGGATGTACAGCGGCTAGCAATATATAAACAAAATTATTTATCCAGCAGAGGCCAAACAACTATATGTTAATGGCCCTGATTCTGCACATACTTCTGCCTCAGCTCAACTTCCATCTTGCAATGGAACGAGCTGTGTGAAGTTTACACCAAGCATTTAGAGGTCTTTGTGGGATTGGAGACCTGTTAATACATGGTATCTGGAGAACATTTACGTTTGTGATTTTATTACAGTATTAATTAGTTAAAAGGCTACTGCACGTGGGGAAGGAGTACATGGGGGAAGATACTCATTTACCATTACTGGCCCTTGGAAAGAGTGCATTTTATGTTGCCCAGAGAGGCCTTTGCGGTCCTCTGGTTTAAAACAGTGGTTGTGAAGCAGACTCCCTGTGGCAAGTGGTTTTATTATTAGGCAAGGGGCTGTATTACACAAAAGTGGTCAAGGAAGGTAAACAACTGAGATCATGAGGAATGCTGAGGCAGGCTATGGTAAGAAAAATGAAATAATTAGGGATTTCATTTAAGCTTTGAGCTTTGCTTTTAGAGAAAGTGCCTTAGTTTGTTTCCCTTTTATTTAAATGTGTGTATATATATATAAAAAATATATAGTGACAGTTAAACTAGAAGGAACACTATGGCTTGAGTTTCAGAAATACTCAAATACAAACATGCCTGCACTTTGCTTAATCTGCATTATGAAACTGTTCAAATTACTTGTGCAAGTCAGTTTGTACTCATTAAAGTAGGCAGCCATATATTTTGTCACTACATATAATCACAGGATCTTCAAGCATTGTAATTGCAATTTGTAATTGTAATTTGAAATTTAGTCCCTTGAATGATCGTGAGTTTATAAGGTTTGATGTAAAGATAAAAAAAGTAAAATTAAGCTCTATTATATTTTATGCTTCACTAATTTATATCTTCTTTTAATATTAAGATGTGATGCAGAGAATCGTAACTTTTATTATTATATAGTTTAGTAGTGCCAGGAGGGGAGCTGTAAGAGACTTGTTTCCTCCCAGGTGTTTCTCAATACCTACATCCAGGCTCCAGCCATAATCTCACCGGTTATTTGAGGGATGGCCACTGGCTTACTCAGTATTCCTCTGGGGAAGCTGTTGCCAGTGCTGGTGGTTGTTTTCCCTCAACACAAAAATCCCCCTGGTATCTCCTAGAAGTGAAAGGGAGCCTGGCTCGACAACAAACACGGTGTTTGAGATTCTTAGGAAAACATGAATCCATTTCACTATGTTACATGTATTTGCATCATCAAGCAAATAATTTTGATTTCTATCACTGTGTTTGACAAGAATACTCGGCCATATCCCGCTAACTAGAAACTTTCCCCATGTATTGAAATAATGAACTGGAATACAAGCCCTCCACACACTGTTGTAGGAAGACTGCTAAAAATAGTAGCTATTTCTAAGGTATGAAACAGTCAGGAGACCTGCGCACAATACCCAGTTTGCCAGAGCTGCTGCATTGCTCCGGGCAACATTTTTGAGTTTTGCATTTTTGAGTTACTGGAAGAATATATTCAGATCTGAATACTGATGTGGGGCTAAATTAATGTGAGCAAATGTAACTTTTGAAAACAAGACCTACCTAATAACTGCAGTATAATTTAAGAATTAACCAGTCTGTGGATTGTAATTTTAAGGGGTGAGCTACAAGGAGAAAAGCACAATTTTCTCTCTCTTCATAAACACCCTTGTTCATTCACCCTGAACATAACTGCAGCAGTGTTCATCATCACCTGTGCGTTGCTGGGCAGAAACGATAGGTTTCCTCAAATCAGCATTGTTTTTTAATACAGAAGGGCCTTATGTCTCTGGTTGAAAGCAGGTGCCCAAAAGACCCAGGCGCTGCACTTAATGCTGGTCCTGTGCCAAAGAGCTCTTAGTCTAAACAAATCAAATAAGGGTGGAAGGAAGCAAGGGTATGTACTTTTGTTTAGCACRTAAAAATGGAGAGTTGGAAATTTTTGCTCAGTACATCACTGAGCTCACCGCCCTGGATTCCAGTGTGAGCTGAGAGCTCGCTGTTTCAGTTTTATTTGGTTTCTATACTGATTACCTTAATCCTCTGCACTTCTGGCTCATATTACAGCATATCCAACAAGCCTACAAAAAATAAGCTGGCTTCAAGCACTCATTTAAGAGAAATTGGGAAAAGGGTAAATGTTATCAAYGCAAAGCTGCTCTACCCTGAACATAATGTTACCCCATTACCATTAAGGTCATGGGATCATGTCACTTCATCTACTCACCATTAATTCAAAGAAGCGATTAGTCATAGGAGTGATGTGGGTCACGATGTGTTTCAGTACAGTTAATGTCTTTATAATTCTGTTGACATCTGACCTGTAATCCTCGGACTTACCAATGTCTTCGCCTGGATTAGACAGACCTCCTGGAAATTTCCATGCATTTAGAGTCTGTATTGGAGGAAAAAAATATTAATGAAGTATGCAGCCTGTTTTGTACTCTCTAATATGAAGGAGACAATTAACACGACTTTTTTTTCGCTGAAGTTGCAGTATTGTAATTACTCTTACAAACATCAGTAAGGCTTTAAGTAGGAACTTCTTCGTTTTTGCTAATGTGATGATCAGAGATACCTACAGTCTGTATGAAATATTGGAACAAAACATCTACTGATTGAAAATACAAACTGTCTAACCGTCATTAGACAACGTTGCTGCTAGATAACTAGAGTAGTTGAGTATTAAAAAAAAAGCTGCTATAGACTATATAATCTTATATTTAATCACTAATGTATTCCACTTCCATGGTTTTGGCTTTTAAAAAAATGTATATATATTTAATCTTACAAACAGGTATTATGATTGTAGTACTGTTCTATATTGCACTGGCTTTAAGATGACTTTGTGTGTCTGTAATAACCATTTAGTGTAACTTGTCGTTTGTTTTCATGGAATACAAAAACGGAGGCCTTGTGTGTGATTTATATATAGAAGCATTTATTGAATTGCAATAAAGTTCAGTACTTAAAACAGAATGTGAAGTGCAGGCTTGGTGCTGTTATTGATACTGGTAAATGAGTCCCAGTTCCTACACCTCTTGCAAATGCGTAAAGATTTGTAGGCGTTACCTTTACATCTATGTACTATTCTTTTTATTTCTTTCCTTATTAGAAGTTTATGTAGGAAGATGTTAACCTTCAACTAGAAATTAACACAGTAAAAAGGTACACTCTGGGAAAAAAAGAGGTAGCTTTTCTTGTACATGCGGCATAGAGAGGGAAGTTGTGTGCTTTCCAGTGATTTGAAACCCCACCGACTACACTGGAAAATGTTTTTTTTCTGGGCACTCTTAAAGGGCTTGGATAGGAATGTAAAGTAATGGATTAAAAATAGCGCAGATGGAAAATACATATATTTGTCTGTTGGCTTTCAAATTTGCTTTCAGTTCCTGGAAATCTTTGTGTGCTGTGGAATTGTCCTTTCATGATTAAACCCAAACAGCTCTTAAAATTCCACTAGCTGTTTAAAATTTTTTTTAAGCTTTCAGAACATCATTTGTATTAAAAGTCACCATTTCAGGGAAATTGTCCATTTTGTGYGGCAGGAGAAGGGAGGGGAGTGGTGGAACTGACAGTGGCAAAGAGGCACTGTCTGAGCCAATTTGCTTGCACTGAAATATTTTATTTGTTCACTGCATAAGAAATGTATGGGTATTCATACACTTCAGTTTTTATACTTGATGTCATCCACTTGAYAGAAGAGAGCTGCAAAGAGGGGAGTCAGAAACAATAATTTTTTTCCTTTCACCTTCCTCACTCACTGTGCTAGGTGTTAGCTTTGTTCTGGAAAGGTAAGCTGAAATAGCTGACTTGGAATATACCCATTCCACTTTTCAGAATGAGCTGGAGGGAGGAGTGGTGCCAGGCTGGCCCTCTTGTGTTTTGGGGCCAGAGGCTAAGGAGGTAATGTCTGGCGAGTATGGAATTGGACCCAGAATCTGAATAGAACATCTGATGTCTCACTGTAAAACTGGACAGAGATACCCGCACTTAAAATGGTGGTGGGTGAGCTTTAACAAAACCACAGCGTTAAGAAGTTAAACCTTAAGCCTCCTGGGCTTAGGAAACTACTATTTCCTTCTAAATATGCAGAATGTGTAATTTCCATTTTTAGTCTTTGAGACCTGCTTAAGATATTTACTAAAAGGTAAGCATGCAGTTTTATAATTTCTGTGTGCATAAAAGGAAAAATAAAGGTAGCATTTCTAAAGTTTACAATGCGCTGTTCTGTTCCTGGAGACTCGCTAGAATTGGAACCACTTTTGGAGCCTATAGCTTGCATGCTGGATTTATGCTTTAGTTGGTAATTACTGAATATAAGCCTAAAGGTCCTGCTATAGAGAAATCCTTGAAATGTTACTTTATGGTAAGTAAAAATAAAAAATTAATAGTTTACAGGTAACAAGAAAAGGGTGTGTCTCTTCCTCTGAACTCTTGTGTTACAAGTTCAACATGTTGTATGATTGAACCTGCCTGTGAAAGCACCCTTTCATTGAAGTTCATTAACTGTGTTGTAGTTACCAATGAACTGAAGTGATGCTTTGGGTCCTGAGAAGAAATCTCTTAGTAGCTATTTCAGGAAAGACAGAAAAATGTAGCCAGTGAGATTCTGTCATAGTTTTAACTATGTAAAATGAAAATGATGCATCCACATGTACTTCAGTTAGTGTAAGTTTTAATTGTTTCCATGTTAAAATTGCAGCTAATCTCACTGTACTAGAGACACTTCTATTTAATTTGCAAAGGAAAGCATAATGGAAGCTAAGTATATTTTCAATGGAATAGCACAGGCAACTGCTAATGAGCTAGTGAGCTTTCTGCACTTGCTCTATTAAAACCTAGGTTAGCCTGATAGAGGCTGGAAGACATGACCAGTGATGGATGCTTGGTTATCTCAAGCCACATTACACGACCCACCATCACCACACTAATACTCTCTGGTTTGGCATTCTCAGTAGCGAGGGCAAGCACTTCAGTTTGTGAGAAATTAATGATCTTTATACCTGCTGTACAAAGGTGGTCTCCAGGTCATGGCCAACCATGTTATTGCTTATTTAAAGCCACAGATATGCCTGGAATTTTCAAAACCAAACAAAATCAGAATCCTCCCAAAATCTGCTTTGAGCCATGGTGGTTTTCCAGAGGTCTGCATGGATCCAAACACAAGATTAGGGATTCTTGGGTCAGTTACAGGATGAAACAGAAAACTGAAAGCAGAAAGGATACTTAATTCTGCTGATTCAATCACCAGTTATAATTAACAACAAAGCCATTGATTTTCAACRTCTATTTTTTTTTCCTTCAAATGCAATACAACAAGCTGTGTTTAGATGTGTTCCAAGACACACACAAGTTTATCACAATTCTGGACTGGAATTAAAAGAAAAAGATCTTCGTTTTATACTATAGAGCAGGCTTATCTAAATGAATTTCTCTGTTTTATAATCCTATAGCAAACTCACCCTATTTCTGTCTTGTACGACCAACACCTTTCCAGTACGTTCATCTAGAACAGCACCTAGTAGAGAGATAATATTGAAGAAGATTGTTAGACAACTACATTCARTCTTAACAACCATAATTTAACATGTCTGATAAAGCATGACAAACCCCTAATGATATCAGTTTACAGTTAGCAAGATTTGCCTGGATGAATCACAGAAAGTCATTTGTCGGTGGAAAACTGATACACAATAAAATAGGAAAAAAGGTTAAGTATCCTGTATAACAATTCAAAGTTAGCAGTACCAAGATAAATACTTCCCAAATTAGTTCCAGATTAGACAAGAAATGAAAAGAATAATTTGCTTATGTTAATATTATCAGAACTAAAGAATGCAAGATCAAGGCATCTCCCAAATAATCTAGCAAAGCTGCTTGCTTCAGCAGAGACGTGCCTGTAATCTTGCTCAAACAACAGAAATTTTCCCAGTAACTCTGGCCAAGTAGCCACGGTGGGCAAGAACCCTTCTCCAGTGAATTAATGACAAAACTCCTGCCTGAGTGTTTTCTGGTTAATAACACACAAGGTTTAGTACTCAATGAGGTGACTATACTGATAATGTTCAACTGGTTGGCTATAAACTCATACTGTACTACCCAGCTAACAACCCATGATAGGAACTGCACAGTAGTCTGAGTCAATTTGTTAATCAAAAAGCATTGCTTCCAATTGGAAAAGTGACACTTKCACTTGATTCACACATCCTGGTTTATTTTTTTTACTGAAAAGTTCAGCTTTTCCTTGTGTCCTCATGCTCAGCCCATGACTTTCTCCCACAGATTACAAGTCTTCCTACTTTTTAAAACCAAAGTGCTTTCATGTTTAATCATCATGTCACATTCATTGGTCATACTTTCAAAATGTCTTCCCTTTAAAACAGGTATTTTTCTCAGATTTTAAAGTGCACTGTGGTAAGCAGAGTGAGCACAGTGGTGCAATTTACCAGGCTCTTTTCCACATCAGTCATGCATGGGTTTCAAATTAGTAGGTAACGATAAAAAAATGCTTATATCATTTTACAGCAGGAGGAAGAGTATAGGGAAAGATCTGTGATGATATACACATTTAAAATGCTATGGGGAGGTATTTCCACAGAAGGGAGTTATTAAGGAATGAGTGTCCAGCTCAAAACATTCTCTGTTTTTTTAATAATACATGGCAGGCTTATGTGTAGGAGGAATATTTAAAAGATGAAATACCAATCTTCCTTCAAGATATGTCAAAGGACGTGCTTTAAGAGGCTAGTCACATATCTGCCTCCCCATGGCTTGTGACTTTATGATTTCATTCCTCCTGTAAATGTTTAGCCGTGTCCAGGTTCAAGTACTGTACTGATTAAAAGAGGGAACAAAAAGAAAGCAGGAGAAATGTAGATGCATGCTGTGATTACAGGGATTATTTTCTAGAAAAGACATTCTTCAGCCAAATGGTTTGCTGAGACCAAGGAGGACTGCTGAAGACAGGAAACTGCAGTTTGAATCAAACAAAGAATGTTTTCTCTCTTCTGTTCCCCAGAAATCGATGCCTGTGAATGTAATTTTTGGCAGTGAAATTCTCTGTGAGATGTCCAGAATCTCTGCTAGACAATACCTAAATCCAAAGCAAGAAGAAAGAAAAAACACTATTGGGATTTGCTGTGTGGTCTCATTTTCCCAAGTGTAACTCAACAGCCCCTCTGCTGAAGCTGGCTGGGCCACACCTGGTTAGTATCGGTGAGATCAGGGCTTGGCTGCCCGCTCTGAACCGTGGTTTTAAAAACTCTCCCTCTTGCTACAAATGTGGTACCTGGAGCTTTAAATCATCCAATGCCAGGATGACTTTCTGGAAAGGTTTACACTTGTAACCAAACCAAGTAATCGCTATTACAACACTGCTTTGTTTTGAATGTTCTCTTTTGGGAAATAGGTAAGAAAATGATTTAAAAAAAAAGAAAAAAAAATCCCTTAGACAACTCCCGAGAATGAGTAAGGGAGGGGAAAAATATCTTCATTCTACCTGTTTTATTTATGACTGATGTAAACATGTATGAAAAGATGTTCACAGTTGAAAAGCACTTGTCATCCATGTAAAGAGCGCACACATGCTTGCATTGTAAACATCAGCAGACAGGAATAGGTATTACTTTGTAAAACAACTTGGGAACTGCTTTTAAATCACTTTTGATTCCTTGGACCATCATAACCTGTCTAAGTCCATCCTCCTGTGCAGTTTGACATTTATGCAGCTGCTCATTTTACACATTTCCTTAAGTAAAGGGACTGGCCAAGGCTGATGATCATGGACGTGTATGAGTGTGTGGAGACCCTTCTCTCTCTTCAACTCCCATGACTTTGTTTCAACAACTAGGTTAAGGTAGGTAGCAATGCAAATAACAGCCATGTTGTAAGGCTTATACTACACGTGAGGGAGAAGAGAATGACTTTTACTTTTCTTCCTCTCCTTTTACTTTCCTTCCTATGCCATTGTTACGTGGCATATTTACAAACACGTCACTTTCTGGATGGCAGACCACTTCCTCCTAGGAGGCGGAGRATTTTGGAAATGCTTTTCAAAAACATCTTAATCATTTCATACACCAGAAGCTTTTCTGTACCTTTACATATTTGGAAAATCCTGCCGCCTACAAACGGATGCAGTAAGTTAGCTGGAAGACACATCACATATTCCACTATTTCTAAACGATAATGGCCAAGCCCAATGAGTAACGTTTGCTACTCTCTGCTTGGCGACTCTGATCTAGTCTGGCAAAATATGGCCTGACCTTGCTTATTCACACCTTTGTCATCACTTGGCTGGATGATGCTGAGGCACTAGCCCTGGCTGCGCAGCGTTCACTGTGTGGGAAACTCCAGACAGGATGAAAACCAGCTGCTGGTCTAGTTGGCAACGCAGGCTCACTACCTGCTGTCTGCTCCCTGGGCTGGCTTCCTGCAGGCCAGCAAACCTCTCTCAATGTCTCTGCTTTTTATTTGCAGGATGCTCCAGGGACTAGGTCCTGTATTTAACTGATTGGCCACAGCTTTGAGATGAAGACTCTCATCAGCAGATTTGCTTCTCTTTACTGCAGAAACTTTCTAAAATACAGGTTTTTGTACAGGAAATAAAAATGCCTAGGGTTTGGCACATACACACCACATAAATGCACATATTTAAATAATCTAATATTTCAAGAAAATCAATTAAAAATAGAATGAAGACCTTCCACTACCCAGGCTCTCCCTCCTGAAGTAGAAAGATAATGGAATAAACATATGCCAGGTGGTATCCACACTGCTTAGGGTATTCTTAGAATGTGTTCTAGATCCACTGAGAGTCAGTGGAACAGAGGGGGAAAAAAAATGTATTGCAGTCATTATTTCACACACAGAAATCTGTTTGTTTACCTGCACAAATGCCTTCCTTAAGCCTTTACCTCTTTTAAAGAAACTCCCAATAATGAATAAAAATGTACGGGTTTGAAAAGCAGTAGCAAATAATACATACATTATATGTTGTGCAATTTTTAAATCTATGCAATAAATTATGAAATCCATATACTTGCATTTATGAAACAACTTCTTTCCTCAAAGTTTTTCCTACTTGCAAAGTGTTTATCTCAAAGTACAACAGCAAATTATGCTTTGAAAGTGTTTCAAAAAGTATATGCATTTTTTGTATTTTCAAATGTTTATTTGAGAGTTTTTCAAAGTTATGATTTTTCTTATAGTAAGTCCTTCCTGATAACCATCAGGGTCACAACCCATCTATTACATGATTTTCATTTAAATAGCACTTTCAGCTATGCAAAACCTACTTCAGAAAAATCCCCTTTCAGTTAGTCATGTTTCCTCAAACATGCAAGTTATAACCATAAGGAGTAACACGGTGCTTTTGCTAGGAGAATGCATTTTCTTACTCGAGTTTAATGTCACATATTTTAATGGTGAGGTTTTCATACCTCAGGAGAACATGCTCTAACATGTCCATTGAAAAAATCCAAGCCTATCTTCAGCTCCTGCGCTGCCCTCTGCTGGCTCTGTCACAGGAAACTCCCACCACCAACAGTAGTAGTACTGTTTTCTAACTGAAGGCTTTGTTTTTCCAAAACTTACTTTCACCTAACCTGCTGCTACATAGAATAATCCAGCTTTTATGAGTCCTTTCTAATTAGATTTTTCAAATTGCTATTTATGGGTCTTAACACCACTTGGTGAAGAATTAACGTCCCTGCAAGCTGAGGCCAAACTAGTCAAGCTTGTAATGGGAGAGATTTGTTGCCTCTCTGCTGAAATTGAGTGTTATATAGCCTTTACCAGTACGCAAGGGGTACTGGTACTACTCCAGATTACAGGAGATTACTGAATGATGGGACAGGTAATTGCGTATCTGTGGAAGACTGCTGAGAGAGAGAGGGCAAAAACATTCAAATTTCGTGAAGCCGAGTTCAGGTTGACTCATCGTCACTTCCTTGTACTGTGCTGTATAAAAAAAATGGGACACCATCTTTTTCCCCACACACTGGGAATTTCCTCAGTTTTTAGAACAACTCCTTTCCAACTGTGGTTGTGGGAGATCTAGATGGGCAAAAGTATGGTGCCAGATGTTTGTTTGTAAAATATATTTGTTTGGGTTGTGGACTTCTAGGCACAGCTTAGAGGAGCTTTTGGGCTGTTATAGTTTAGGCTAACAGCTGGGCTAGCTCCTGAACAATCCCTGTTGGGTCAAGTTTGCCCCATTTACAGACCTTAACTTGAGCATAGTTTAAGTAGATGCATCCATTAAGCATCTACAGTAAGGACAGGGAGCAGAGAAATGATTTTTTTTCTAAGAAGTCTGTAGTTCATTTTTTACTTTAAAAAACCGCTTGAACCTTGAAATCCTACCTCTCCCACCTGTGAGGTGAAAGCCAAGATATGTTTCTCAAAATGGTGTTTAAAAACAGTATTTGTGAGGTAAATTTTAAAGCTTCAGGACCACATTTTCTTCTCCCCGAGCTGTTTACAGTTTTCTCAAACCGGAATAATTTTGAGAAACCTCTCTCTTCATTGGCTTGTTTTTAGCAACACGCACAGCTGTACAGGCCCATTCACGAATGACACACTTCACTTTGTAAAGTTACCCAAACTAAGCAGCTGGTTTCCATGCGTTCGTTGTGCAGAGGAACAGCCGATTTCCTACTGAACCTGGTCCTAAGGGCTCATTCAAAAGGCTTTTCGTGGGTCCAACCGCTTCTGTAACTAACCTGCAACCCCCAGCTGGTGGGTGGCATACCCCGGTAGCCTGCTGGGCCCTTCTCCCAGCCACAGAGTCAAGGTGGAGGAGCCCTGCTCAGCGTGGTGGAAGGCAAAGCCTTGCGAAGCGGCCGCCGCCGCAAACCTGCTCTGGAGGATGGGGACGTGCAGCCAGACGGCGACGCGGCCTTCCTCCCGCCACCGGGCCACCGCCTCTGCAAGAGAGAGCAAGGTAAGGAGGGTAAGGGCCGCTGCCGCTGCTCAGAGACCCCCCCTTGCCCTTGCTCCTTCTGGTTTTAAACTTTGGTGCGCACGACAGCCGGGATTAATGCGTGAAAGTCTGTATTTTCACCTCATTTACCACAGGGTCAAGCTACTATCGGTGTGAGAAACGTGTCGGCAGCGACAGGAGAGGAGGCGCCGCCAGCTCGGCATTTTACGTGGTGCCATTTGGTATTTACACATAAAACGATGGCTTTTACGTTAGGATCTGCCGTAAGGCACAGGGTAATGGATCTTTGCTCCCTTCCGCCGCCTCTGCCAACACCCTCCACCGCACGGCCGCGGCTGTGTGCGTGTCTGTGGAGGGCGACGACCACCGCCCGCCGCGCGGCGGAGGCGGCTGAGGGGCGTTCGCTCACGGGCCGAGGCGCCCCGGGGAGACCCGCCGCCCCCCGCCCTACCCGCCCTGCCGCCCCGGGGGCCCTCGCCCGGCACTTGCCCCGCAGCCACCGCCCGAAGGCGGCCCGCTCCAGGCGGAGGGGCCGGCGCAGCTCGGCCAGGTCCACGCTCACCCCCCCGAACTTGTCCGGCCGCGCCCGYAGCCCCGCCAGGGCCTCCCAGCCTCGCGCCCGGCGCAGCGCCCGCCACAGCCTCACCATGGCGCTGCGCAGGGCAGAGCCAGGCAGGGCGGCGGGAAGCGGCCGCCCCCGGGGCGGTGCCGGCCTCTGCTCCCGGAACCGCTCGGCGGCAGCCGGTGGGGCAGCATGGCCGCCTCCTCCAGAAGGAAGAGCAAGGGGCGGCCGGTCCCGGGCGGCGGTGGCTCCCCGCGGGTCGCCCCCCCCGGCGCCGCCGAGGGCGGGCCGCTGGCGCTGGGCGTCGCCGACCCCGTGGAGGCAGGTACGAGGGTGTGGGCGGTGGGGCCAGGCTCACGCCTGCCCCGGCCCGGCGGGCTGAGGGCGGCTCGTTTAAAAATGAGTCCCTGCAAAGCCGGGCTCCCGCTCCCCGCGGCCGCCACAGCGGGCCTGTCCCCGGCGGCGGGGACTGGCGGGCCCGAGGGGCTGCCCCGTCCCCCGCGGGACCGGGGGGGGTTTGTCAGGCGAGGTCCGCTGAGTCCCCGTGAAATTTGCTTTTTATTTACGGTGTTGAAGAGTAATGACCGCCGCAGAAGGGTCGCGCTGGTAGCTAAACCGGGTTGGAAAATCCATCGTGTAGCTATGGGTGTTTTCCGGCCTGTCAGAAACACTGTCCTGTTACAGCGCGGTTTCCCCCAGGAGGGTCCCTGCACTTCCCTTACGGCTGGGCGCTGCCTCTCCTGAGGGATTGGAAGTGTTTTCTTAGTTGTACTGGTTGGGGAGCGTGAGAAATACTGAATTCGTCTGATAGGTAGGAAAGAACGATGTATCTTTTCTCATGATAACGTTAGGAGATGACAAAGTTCCGAAAATGTTGCGAAGAGCCCTCGCCCAGCTGTCGCTGAGCAGCATGAAGTCTGCAAACCTGTGCATAGGTCGCCCAGTCTTGCTTACCTCTGCTGAGGGGCGACAGGAGGTGAGACTCTCTCTTGTTCCTCCAGGTGCTTTTCTTGTGCTTTCAGTGTGTTCCTGTTGCATTCAATAGGGACCAAAATGGAACATGCATTGAGAAAGATAATGAATGTGCCTTTCCATGTTTTCTACACTGTAGTTACTTCTATATTCTCAGTACTGGAGAAAATCCATGCTGCTGATTTTTTCAAGAAATTTATAAGTCATGTGTGTGAATATATGTATTATATGTTATATATGCGCACAGATGTATTTTATTTGCAAAGAAAGAGTATAGCCCTTTACCCTTCTTTCTTAATTGATTTGTAGTATTTCCTAGTCAGCACAGTGTATGCTTTTGTGTCATCTGCAGAATGTGTAGAGTCCTTGTGGGATTTTTTTATCTCCTTTGTAGGCAAAATATAACCCCTTCCTTCTTGAAAACTGTCTTGGATCATATGTTAAGAACTCAGTGCTACTTGTATCTTACTCTGTGGCACCCGGGTTTAACCTAATCCTTCTTCCCCCTCAGCCCATGTTTTTTATAACAAAACATTGCTTACTTTAACTGGAGGACTGGAAATGGGGGGGGAAAAATCTCAACTGACAGTTGTTTGCTTTGGAACTCTTCCTAGGTCTGTACTGCTTGGCCCACCACAGGCTTTCCAGGTGGGAAAGTTGGGCTGAGTGAAACAACACAGAAGAACCTGAAAGTAAATCCAGGTGATGCTGTCACTGTGCAGCCTGTGACTGGTGCAGTCATCCAGGCAGAGGAAGTCAACGTAAAGTTGAGGTATGCAACTTGTTATAACCTAGTGACGTACCATGAGGTATCTGCTTTGCACGGCAGACTCTYACCTCTTAGAAGATGCTATTTTTCTCTCTTGCTTTGATGGAATTAGTACCCAGACAAAGTCAAACGTGCAGATGTTTGTAGGATTAAGACTAAAGTTTAGTATCTGGTGGCTAACTGCTGCTAACTGCTACCTCCTCTGCAGGCAGTGGAGTGGCTCAGCTGTTGTACAAAATGTCAACTGAGGAGTGGTGCTGTTGTGGAGAATATAATGACACTAAGCTCATTAGTCTTAAGAGGTTCTTTGTTTTACGTTAAATTAATGAATAGTAATGATAGCCCAGCACCTCCTGAAGCAGAGGTCAAGCTGCCTGTGTTGCATTAGCATTAGGCAAGGGTGCATAACTGCACAATCAAGGCAGATTCTTTAAGCTTGTGTGTCACTTGTACAGCATGAGGATGATCTCTCTGCATGGACTTGACATCAGGTTAGAAGGAGCCCGTGTTGCTGCTGTTGACTTTAGGAAGGCAAACTGCTATCTCAGAAGCTCTTGTTGAAAAGTCCTGTTGTGGTTAAGAGAACTGGCTGACAGGTTGGGGAGAGTGAAGTGATTTTTTTTTTTAACCACTTCCCTTCAAAACTTCACCTTTGTATATGCATGGTTTTGTGCTCTGCTTTTGTTTACAGAAATATTTTTTAGGATTGGAAACTCTGAGGTATGTTTTTGTTTTTTAATTGAAATTCACCCAAAAAAAGGGAGCAAAAGGTGCTAATCACAGTTGACTTGAARTCATGAATACTTTGAGAAATTAGCAGTTTACTGATTTGCTGAATGATTTCCTGTAATTGTCATTCTCATAACATTCCACAGAGTCAGCATCTGGGTTGATGCAGAATCTGATTATAGTTATTTCCTAAATATAGTTATTTTACAGTTACTTTTGAAAGTGTCCCAACACTTCAATTATAAATTAACTTCACTTCCCTGTCAACCTCTGTTTTCAAACATGGTGTTGTCATTGTCCATTTTAAGGGGCGATGCTGTTTTCTAGCACACTGACCCTCAGAAATGTTGGTGAGGCAATCTTGCTTTTTGCCAGTAATACAACCAGTTTAGCTTTAATTATAATTTCACTGGTTAACGTGGCTGCGCATTGTATGCTGACTTCCTGGTGTCAGCTTGCTTTGCCCTCCATGCCTCTCTTCTCACCAGAAAATGAAAAAAATTATATCTTTACAGCTTTTAGTTATGGCTAATATAATCCTATAGGAAGTTTTATTATTATTACGTACTGTTTGGTTATAGAGGTGGTTGAAAACACTCATTTCGTTAAAAAACCAACCCCACATTAAATTAAATAATTAAACCTAATCTATTTATATTTCTCCATGTTAATATGCAATGCATTCTTTCTTTCAAGCTGTGACTTTTACTGAAATATAAGCTAAGGATGAGGTCAGAGGAATTGCATGTAACTTGTGAAATATTTATGACTACTGTAATTTTTTTGGAAACTGTTCCACAGCCAGAGTTTTCCCTCTCAGCCAGTCAAGAATCAGGGTCTGCGGACTGTTATACATATGTACTACCAGATTAAAAGTCATGTAAATGACTGTTTTTCTAGAATTACTCTAGGAGAGAAAACATGAAAACTATAATTGGTCTGTTTTGAGCCTGTTAATTTACTACAAACCATAGTGCCATCCTATCATGTAAGAATATATAAATTATTGAAAGAATAAATGGAAATCCCATTATTCGAGTACTGCCTAGGTTTCTAGACACTTTACAGGTGTAGTTCATTCTCTGCAAATTAATACCTCTGGGGAGTTGCTTGCATGCAGAATTTAGCTTTTTCTCCCAGTTAAAAAAAATCGATCCCCAACCTCAGACTCCAATAACGTAATTGAGTATGTGTTTACCTGTCAGGAATGGCTATGATATTTTGAGAGCTCTCCTCTAAATTAGCATAATACTTCTCTTTCCTTCAAGTTGCTTTCTTGATCAATAGAATTGAGAAACAGGTTTTTATTTCTAGGTTTAGAGCTCCCCCTGTTGATCACACTTTTATTTGCAGCAGCTGTATCTGCTTTAAATGCCTTTGGTGCTGTTGCTGTTCAGCTCTTGGTGTAATGCTTTTCATCATACAGGTGCAAGTCCTTACAAAGGTTGTAGACGTTTGTCTGCAAAATAGATGTAGTGAAACCTTTATTTTGTTGTGAGAATGGAAGGGCTAATGTGTAAGGCTTGTACAGATTGGCTGAGGGGGGTAAATCCTAAAGAATTAAAAAATGTRGTTTAATGGACTTTAATAAAAGGTAAAGCCACAAATGAAACAGGAAAAAGATTGTATRCATAAACCATCACTGAAAAATGATTGAATCACCACAGCCTTACATGTTGCACTGTATTGGAGGAGTAGGGAGTGTTAATGATGTCTGTGCTCTCAGTGAGTTGTAAATGTGATGTAAAATGTTTTAATATGAACACCAGAGAAAGACATTCACATAAGACACCTCTTACCTTTCATTTGCTTTGGGCTGAGAGCGCAGGTGTTCAGTTGTGTGTTAAATCCCAGTGATGAGATGGTGTTTGAGAAAATGCTGTAGGCCTGGCCAGGGCTGGTGAGGGAAGTGGCTTAAGCTCAACTTACCTGTTGAGTCACTTAAACTCGATTAAATAGAAGACTAGAAAATGCATCGTGGGGAAAACCTGTACTGTTTTGATAGTGGATGTGCAGTGCTAAAGACATGGAAAGTTTTCCAAGTGCTCAAGGCGCTAATTTAATCAATAAGTGTATGTGTGTTTGCAGGGCTGAAAGAGACCTACCTTATCTGTAATTTTTTCAATTCAGTAAATGTAACAATGGCCATTCTGCCTGGTGAGATGAGAAGCATGCATTCCATATTTGTAATCTTAAGAATCGATAAATATAACTTATGGTATTGTTTATCACAGCATTTTGTATGGAAGAACTAACCCAAAATTAAATATGTACACTTCTTTTGTTACTATGTGTCTGATATCTTCAGAGTTAAGATGATATAATCTGAAGACTAAAGTGCTCATCCGTCTTTTCTGTTTGTGGGGTTAAATCATATACTGTGAAATAGGTGGTATTCATCATCCTGGTGCCTTAGTGGTGTGGCTCTTGGTTTTGAAGTAGTTACTGCTTGGAAAAATACTTTTTTTCTTCCTGCCACAGGGATAAAGATGCCACCATTAATGCCGAGGAAATGTCTGTCTGTCTACTGAGAAACCTAGGTACGAGTTTTGCTGCTTCTCTTYTGACTGTTTAATTTTTGTAGTAGATCATCAACTTTTGGATAGAAAAGCAGTTTCCTCTTATGTTCTTAATCAAGAGCTTATGGCAAAATAGAGGATGTTCTAYTCACACTCCTTTTAGGGATCTGTCTTCTATGGGCTAAATAATTTTGCCATGCTATAAATATCTAATTCGCATTGATCCTGGTTCCCTTCCTTCTGTCCATTATACATATTGCTGGTTCAAGTTATTGTTGTTTAGCAGTCATTGCTGGCCTTCTGGTGGATACTGTGATGCATTTCAGAATTTATTTGCACTGTGAAGAAAAGCGCAATGCTACGCATTAAAAGCAAGATAAGGGATCAGCATTGACATGAAATCCCATACTCTGAATCTTTTTTTTTTGTGTTGGTGGTAAATAAGCAAAATTGCTATTCCTTGGGTGGTAGATATGTATACGTAAGGGAAAAAAGCAAGGTAAGTTATTCAAGGTAGTGCTACTCAAAGCACTCACTACYAGTTGTTCTACTCAAAGGGAATCTTCCGGTTTAGGAATTAATAACAGTATTGCTATGCTAAGAAGCTGGAAACATGAACTGCATTCCAAATTCATGAGTTTGGCTGGAAATAATAAATCTTGTTTACATTCTTGCCTTTGTTGTTTTTGTGCCTGGAGGGTGCATTCAGATCACATTTCCYAATCTTTCTCTGTCAATGCAAAGGCTAAAACCTTACCTTTTTTAGCCCAAGACTCTCAAAGAAGGTGGGCTAAACATGAAATATTGTGAACCTATAAGGCACACAGCAAATATGAAATTTTTACTTCTTATAGTACTAATTCCATAATCTCCCTTTGTATGCTGTATGAAATTTAAAAAGCTCAAATTAATGATGGGCTTAGTATGAGAGATTACATATGATACTGACGAATGTTTATCCAGTACAGTCTGCTTGTGTACAAAAGGATCATTTAAATTACCTGAAATTATCTTGAAATTACCTAACTACCTTTTATTATGTTAATTTATAGCACTCTTTAGGCTTCCTGATAAAGAATTATTCTGATACAAGAATGTCTGAAGGTTATTGCTGCCAAAGTAGATTGAAATTTCTTCTTTGTCTTTTTTTTTTTTTTTTCCCTAAATCTTCTCGTAGATGGGAAAATAGTTTTACCAGGAAACCTTTTGGCTTTCACTTTTTATGGCAAACTTTGTAACATCGTGGTGATGAAAGTGAAAGGAACTGATGGCGAAGAGCTGACTGCCCAGGGCAGTGCCATTTCCAGTGATATGCATGAGCCAGACCTTGAAAGATCAGATTTGGAGACGAGTACGTTAGATTTGTCCTTACAGCTCGGCAAGATGGACATCGACGATAGTCCAGAGGTTGCATCTATGAGCACACCAAGCAAACCGATGGATCCAGGTTCACCAGTTACACTCAGTTCTGCTGTGGCAGCCAGTGGTCAAGACTCTAGTCAGGAAGATAAAACCTACAGCAAGGGAGATGGTGCAGACCTCACCGAAGATTTGGAGTTGACTGGGAAAGGAGGCAGTGAGGAACTCTCACTAACTGGCAAAACTGGAGCAATAAGTAATACAGACACTTTTTATTTCATTTCTGCAAGAACTAGAATCAATTTTATTGAAACGAGGACAAATGTAGCAGAAGATGGTGATTGTGAATCCCGAGTCACCTATGATATGATAGGAGGTTTAAGCAGCCAGCTCAAAACTATTAGAGAAACAGTTGAACTGCCCTTGAAGCAAGCTGAACTGTTCAAGAGTTACGGTATGATGCCTAAGAGTTGGCTTTCTTCATTTGATATTAGTGTTGTTTTTTTTTAACGTGACTTTTTTTTTTTTTTTTTTAAATTATTCCAGGAATATGCACTGAATTTCATGTAACACTGTTCTGGTATACTTGTGTGTCCAAACAATGTCAAACTGTTTTATAATTATACTGTATGGATACTATGAAGATGTTATGATTAGCTTCTGTGAAAAATAATTAAGTAGGAAAGAAATACGTGTCTCAAGAAAATTCAGGTATGCATAAGCAGAATTTATAGCAAATCGGAAAGACTTCTACTTGGGCATTTGAAAGGTGCAGATGTTTGTGTCATCATAAGATTTTAATTTGTTTTGGTAGAGTCAACTAATTATATTTTTTAAGTTGACAAAAACTCAGATTAATTCTTCTGCTGTTTTTATCCCTGTGTGTTGTAGGGTTCCTGCAAAATTTTGAGGAAGTGTTTGAGGCTGTTTACTCAGACTGCTCAGTGTGTTTAGTATGGAATTACAGGGTGGAAAAACTAACACTATTACTGTTGCCATATATATATCTAATATATATATGAACTTAGAGGACTTTTGTGACAAAGATAAAACTCTGTACTGTGTATTTATCACAAATGGATATGTACATAAAGYAGGCATGTCTGCTCATTGTACTTGTCTTGGTATGCATCACTGTGAGACAGGGCTCTTACTTATAAATGTTTCTTTAATATCATGTCTTTGAGGCTTTTTATTTCTTTGCCTTACCTCTTCCCACACCTGTGCTTTAAAGAGGAGGTGATTTCAGTGATCGCTGGGACAACTTCCATAAAACACAGGTGACTCTTTCGGTGTGTGTTGCTTGGGCGTGATCGGCAGGTGTCAGTGGTGTGGTGTGAGGCATCTTCATCCACGTGTGGTCCAGCTCAATTTGCTGACCTCCAATTTCAGCATCACCGCATGGTTTTGTGTTAGCAGAAAGTTTGCTTCAGCATCAGCGTTCTTCATACTTAATCCCAAAAGTGCTTGATCAGATTCTCTATTAATTATATGAGAGACGATAATGTTTCCTCACCAGTTAGAAACCTTTAGTAACCATCCAAACGTTGAGAGTCCTTGTCCAGTCATGGGGAGCGAGGCTGTCAGCTGAGGTGAGACCTTTGGTTCAGCAGCTCTGTTTCTTGCCAGTACCAGAAACACCACATGAGGGAGCAGCACATGCTTTAATGGACTGTTGTGAAGTAACCTGTCCATAAAGACATTTTATTTCTATCCTCTTCRGTTAGCAGATAATTTTTTCTTTTTGAGTATATTAGTTCTTAAGTTTCAGGCTTTCTGACCACACCAGCTGTATTCTCTGTCACCACTGGGCTGTGACCTGCCCTTTCAGCATTGTTCCCTGTCTGGTATCGCAGTACCCAACTGATGTTTCTTCTTTGGTCGTGTTTCAGCGATGCCTTTTGTGCCAGGGTCAGTCCTTCGTCAAACATTTGTCTCTTCTTTCTGCTTTCTAATTTTTCACCTTCTGTTTTCAGCCCATTTAATTTGGCTTTGCTGGTCTGAAACTTTTTTTTTTTTTTTTGGCTCTTTACCTGGGATCATAATATGACTTCATGTAGGTACCTGTAGCTTCTGCTCAGTTTTAACTGTACACAGTAGTACCTTGTTCTTCTAGTGTCCCTTACGTTCTGTGCCTGAATGTTGCTGTCTATTTTGGCTCTTAACATTTGTCATTGAAGAGGCAAATTCATCTTTTTGATGTGTATTTTTCATCTTTTTGTAAATATTCTTGAATCAAGCCTCACAGTATTTCTGAAATTTTTTGGAGTGTTGAAGAGAAGTGGTTTTCTGATGTTGGAAATTTGTAATAATGACACTGTAAGAATCATTAATAACTTAATAAAGTACATTCATGGATGTTAGGTACTCAGTCCAATAATTTTTTGGAAAAAAACCTCAAACAAACACCACAATGCATAGGGAAACAAATTTAAATAACAATTTAAATAGTTGKTTTTTAAACTGAATCATCTGAACTGTAAAAGTAAAAAATGTAGATGTATGTCCCATATAAGAGTGTGCTTCCCACTGAAAGCCTACAATTTTATCAAAATGATATGTCTGTTAAAGAAGTTAATGCTGAGGTCAAGTTATAACCAGTAATAACTGGGACAGTGAAGTGTGCAAATGCAGGTTGTTCAGTCCAGCGTTTATCACAAATAACTTTCTCCTCTGTTTGTGTGCATGTGCTTGTTTAAAGGAATCCCTCCTCCTAGAGGAGTGCTATTATATGGCCCTCCAGGTACTGGGAAGACTATGATTGCCAAAGCCATTGCAAATGAGGTTGGCGCTCACGTTACCGTTATTAATGGTCCTGAAATAATAAGCAAGTAAGTCCACCCAATTTATTTTCATTAATTCTATAAATACATTAGGCCAAAATCTGTCCTGGCATCTATCCGTTGTGGATAGATGTAGATGTAGAATTGGCTATGGGCTATCTGCCCAAGAGAGCCAAAAACAAACGGGAAAGGGTTCTCTCAAGTAGAGCTTATGTTTCTTCTTGTAATAAAAGAGGTTTATTGGATTTGGCCAAGAAATTTGTGTAAGGCATGGACTAAATTAAAGAGGGGACTAAAACTGCATCTGCAATTGCGTGTTAGTTCTGCAACAAGAAGAGTGACTTGTTAAAGCATATTTGAAATTAAGATGACACTGCACAGATTAATGTCTCCAGGGAACTAATTTTTTTTTGTTCTTTAAAAATATACATAAAGTTGTTTCTAACACAGAAGACACAAGCTTTTCCCTCTAAGAGTTTTTCCTAGTTACAAGACGGATATATCTTTGCCTGTGCCCCATTTTACCTTAATTTCTTGTCCTTGTGGAAATAAAGATTATTGTAGATTTGCATATAATTTGAGACTTTAAAAGGGTGCACTATGGCTTTTTGGAACACATGAGCAGTAATTTTCCAAGTTGCCTGGAAAAGATCAAAAAATGTTTTTTATTAAAATATTTTAATTATTATAGGTTTTATGGGGAGTCTGAATCAAGATTACGTCAGATATTTGCTGAAGCTTCTCTGCGGTATGTTCTTTTGGATAATTTTATTCGCGCTCACTTATTTGCGGTGTTGGTTCCAGCGTTAATGTTATTAAAAGAAAAACATTTGCAAGAATCTTTGAATTGTAAGTTTCTCCTGCAGTGGTTTTTAAAAGGAAATAAATTTGTTTATATAGAGCTTAGCTAGAAGGAAAGCAGTGAAATTCTAGTATGCCTATTAAATGCTTTTGGACACTACCCTTTTTAAGGGACTGTTACAGATGGTGCCAAATCGCTCGATCTGTATCGTTAGCGTATTGTACGCTTATTTCAACAGATGGAAGCATGAGCCAACGTTTCACCTGGATCCAAATTTTTCTGTCTAGTTTTATCTTTGGAGACCAATGTAGTACTGTGCTGAGATATGGAAGCCAGCTCTAAATGAGCTAGTGTTGGTGCTGGATATAGCATGCCTCTGGATTAGGGCGGCATTCTGCCCAAATTTATTAGATCTGGTTAAGGCAGACTTTAGACTTCCAGATGATTGGTGTTCATAATACATTAGCAAAAGACTGTTGTATACTGTATTTGTAGAAGAGACAAATTAAACACTGTCTTCTTACTCATGAAATTGTTATATTTAGTGTTGAGTCTTTGGGAGAGAGTCACAGAAAAGTAGATTGGTAGGTCATCTTAAAGGTATTAGTTGTCTAATATATTAGTCATTTTAGTTATCCCTTTGAGTAGCACCATATTCAAGGCTGAAACTTTCAGTTGCCTAAAGGAGTGGGATGCTTGTTAATTTTTGTAGGAACTGGACGTTTTCCGTAAACAGCTTTGCACTTCTCTGCCTTGGTGTTTTAAAACTTCCTGAGCACCTTCACATTTTTTTTCCTTTTCTTTTTTTTCCAGTCGCCCCTCCATTATATTTATAGATGAGTTGGATGCACTCTGTCCAAAGAGAGAAGGGGCTCAGAATGAAGTTGAAAAGAGAGTCGTTGCTTCATTGCTGACATTAATGGATGGCATTGGCTCAGTAAGTAGACTGTATTGRGACAATTAATGTGTACGCAGACTAGCTGAGCAAAATAATTTTGCTTCTATAATGCAGCCAATTTTAGATGTGTCATTTGGGGGAAAAGAAAATAGGCTTAGGTGAGACTTTCTATAGTAATCTAATGCTTTATTGGATGCTAAGCAGAAGACATAAGAGGGGAATGTCTCCTGATAACTGTGAGATTAAAAGAAAATAAGTTTTCTTCCACTCACTGTCTTTCCTTTGCCTTCTCCCACTCTTGTAGTTTTGCAGATAAAACTGAAATTTAAGTCATAGCCCATCATTGAACTAAGCCAGGTATTTTTAATCACTCTGAAATCAAAGTCATCAAAATACTTCTGGTGATACATAGACTGCATTATTAAAGGCAACAACAGCTATTTCAAGATTGCCATAGTAATATGTAGGACATAAACAAAAGCCTACTGAAGAAACAGTAAATTTAATTGACTGGAGTACATTATGGATTAATCCCATAAAGTTTGCCAATCTGTCATCTATTATTTTATGATTATTAGTAGGAAAGATGAAAGAAATCTGTCCACAGTACGTAAATGAGTTTCTGCTGTTTATGTAATCTGCAAGTTTCTCATTATTTTCCTGCATGATAGTTTGAGTTGCCCAGCCTGGAGCTGTTCACAGGCAGAGCGTATTTTCTGATGGTGAAGGCTGATGGATATTCTTCCTGGAGAAAGTGCTTAGTTCACAAAAAGAATGGCACTGCAAGAGACCACCTAGCTGATTTTGCCTCACTCTGAAAGTGAAGAAGCAGAGCTTGAGGAAATTGGTTAGGATTTTTGACCTTGCTTTTCCTACTGAACCTACAGGAAGCTTTATAACCTCTTGTCTCTGCTGGTTTTGATACCTTAAATGATTTGTTTCCGAACCTTGCTTATTCAAGGTCTGCTGATACCTTTTTGTTCTTGTGCTGATGCTGCCTTTTAGCTTAAACACTTATTTTTCTTTCCTTGGTGCTTACTTTCCTGATATAGGAAAGCAGGTTCTTGGGGATTAAAGTGGGAGACACTGGGATGAGGGCATCTTGGAGTAAAGTTTCTCTTGTATTCCCTGTATGTGTGTGCAGCCTATAGTATTGGTAAATTGCAATTAGGTTGGATGTGATCACTTGTGGGCTATATATTCTGAAAGGTTTGCTTTGTTCCTTTAGAGCTAGCATCAGGGTTTAGTGTGTGTAATGGTTGCAGAAAGTAAGCAAGAAGTATGTTTATAAGATGTGTGACAYTTGATTGTATTTTAAAATTAATATTTTGTATTGTTTGATGCCTTCAGGAAGGCAGTGAAGGGCAGCTCTTGGTACTTGGGGCCACTAATCGTCCTCATGCACTGGATGGAGCACTGCGCAGACCTGGGCGTTTTGATAAAGAGATAGAAATTGGAATTCCTAATGCTCAAGACCGTCTGGACATACTCCAAAAGCTTCTCAAAAAAGTTCCCCATTCGCTCACAGCAGCGGAGTTGGCACAACTGGCTGATAGTGCACATGGTTATGTGGGTGCAGACTTAGCAGCCTTGTGCAAAGAAGCAGGTAAGACTTTGTGTATCTTATTTAGGATCTTACTGTATTGCTAGTCTCTTTATTTTGTTTAAAAAATAAAAATCCACAGTCTGTACTAATAGCTTTTAAAACAATGAGATTTAATTAATTTTTGTGTCAAAGAAAACATAGCCAAGCATGGAATATGAGGAACACCAGTCTGTTCCTAGGCAGATCAGAAAAACTCTTTGAGTATTAAAGATTTTAAAATCAAATGTTAAGATTAATAACACTGGGGAATCCCCCGTGCCATTTCTAGCATATTAGATAGCTAGCTGTCTCTCAGTAAACTAGTGGTTTAGTGAGTTAACTGACATAACCGCAAGAGTTTTTCTACTCTACAGCCTACCCCTTCTGTACAAAAATCCCAGGTMGCTCAGGCTAGACAGCTTGTCCTGCAGGTCCTTGTTCCCAGGATGTTGAGACTGTGGTCCCGAGTGGTATTTACTGTGGCTCCCATCTGTATTTTGTGCCTGTATTTCATTTGCCTGCAGGTGAGGAGCTTGTGAGAGGGGCTAGGGAACTGTGTGCACCTGGGTTGGGTTGTGCAGTAGAGCTGGAGAGCGTGCCCTGAGCTGGGGACTGGAAAGTGTCCCTTGGCCTCCGGTACAGGCATAGCCCTGGAGAATTACCCATGCATCATGCAGCCAGGGTTCAGTATGTTCCAGGGAATACTTAAAACATGAGTTCACTTCTGTTTTCATTGGATGAAATATTAAAAGTACACTCTGTCAATTCTTGCATTTTGCTAGAATGCGTCTAYGTCGTTTAAGTGTTGGACCTTAAACCTACCCATGAGCAGCCTTTTAAAACAGTCTAGTCAAAATATGACACTTAGCTCTGCTTACGCATATTTGCTTCCTTGTAGTTTGCAAATGTATGTTTGCTGTATGTGCTGGTTACTTTTATTTCCTTTGGCACTGGGACAGCTTCCTCTGGCGGTGGCACAGTGCACTGTTAATTCTTGCATCAGAAGTAACTACGAAGATGACAGAAGTTTTATTAGGGGTGATGGCACCTGGAACAGCAAGGCTTTTACTTGCCACTTTCCAGAATTTTTAAGACATAGTTCTGAAATATGAATTTGTGGACTTTTGTCTGGATCAGGAAGAAAAATATATGTACAGACGCAGACTATTCTTTTTATAGCACTATACGGTTGGCTTCGGTTGTGTTTTTAAGCTCTGTTTTAAGTTAGCAAACATTCTTTTTAAAACAAAGATATACAAACAACAACAAAAAAGATAAGCTCCCTTTTTATTTTCCTTCCTCTGTGTTTTTGGAAGCCTGTCGGTCTGCCTGTGTCACAGTCCTCACATAGTAAATACTTAACTAATGTAATCTAAAATTTTCAGTGAAAAGTGTTGTGGTTTAAATTCCAAACATGACCCAGCCTAGGTTTTTCTTGTGCATGCGCACATCGATTCTGGATGCTTCATAATCCAGCTGCAAATAGGTGATATTTACTCATTTCATGAGGGCCTTTTAGAAAACAAGTTTTGAATGTTGTGCAAATTGAACATTACGTGCTGTGTAGATCCAAAACTTTTGGCATCTGCCTGCGACTGATTGCAGGACATGCTGTTATCTGGGAGCTTTGCATCCAAAGCCAGTGCTGGGATGAGGGAAGATGTCTCCTTTCTATTGATCTTCTTTCCTGAAGTTTGAATCCATACTGTTAAATTCCTTGTCATTTGTTAACTTGGAGTGACCTCTGCTGGGGAGAATACAGTCCAGCGCTGTTAACTCTTTGCAGCCCACATGTATTTTTCCTTTTCAAAGAGTTGTAGAAGCATGATTTGGTCGAAGTATTACATAAACTGAATTTAAGTTGCTTGTGGTTAAGAAACGTTCTTAGTTGGATTCTTTCTTTCCGATTAAGCTCTTGATATCTATTTTTTATATTAAATTTTCAACACCTTGTAAAATATTACTGTTTTCACTGGAGTTAAACTTAGAAAAGAATAGCTTTTATAAGGTAGTATTTCTCCTCAGCAGAGCAAGGTTATTTCATATGGCAAATTTTCCAGTGTTTTGTCTAGTCTTGTTTGTTGTTCCAAGCAATGGGCTTCTATTGCTTCACTTAAGAAACTGTGCCGTGGGCCAAGATAGCTTGCTGTCCAGGAATGCTCTCTGATATTCAGCCTAAGTTTTCCTTGTTTAGTTTTATCCCATTATTTCTATTTACATCCTTGTATAACACGTTCACTCTCCCTCCTTAGTGTTTACACCCTTCAGATATCTCTAGGCTGTTCTCATGTCCCCTACCTCCTCATTCATTACTGAGCCAAACTATAAATATTTAGCTCTTTTAATCTTTCCTCATAAATAAGTCCTTCCTGCCTTCTGAGAAATTATGTTGATTTTCTCTGAACTCCCTCCAGTTTGTCAATAACCTTTTGGTAATGTAGGGCTCAGAATCAAACATAATTTTCGTATGTATTACAACATAAAACATGATATAAACATATAGCGAAGACTGCTGGTGTGCATTTCTAAATAACCAAAATGCCTAATATTCAGGCAATAACTGAGTTAAGAGTTCTTTCACAAATTTTAAGGTTACTTGTGCCACTTTCACACATGATGTGTGTGTAAGTACAGGTGAAACATGGAAACTAATTTGGAAGCAGGAATTCTGAACTCAGAAATACATGTTCAGTTTTTGGTACGAGATTATTGTCGCTTGCTAGTCATATTGCAGTAGTGGTCTCTGGGAGACTTGAGTCCTGGTTACCCCATTTATATCTTTAGGTACTTCATTTGTGGCTGGAAAGCCTGAAAGTTTACAAGCTAAATATGTTTATATTCTTAATACAAAGTTTAAATAATTTCCAGAGGACTCATCCTTCCTTATCTTTATACTTCAACTCTGTTTTTTTTTAACACATGTATAATACTGTGTATATACTGCTTACATAAACCAAGGGTGTAGTAATTTATGCAACACGGTAAGTGTAGTAATTGTAGGGCTATGATAGGCAAACCTTTTACTTTTGCATCTATAGTTAGGTTTCCTAAGATACTTCATTATAAAAGCTTTGATGTTTGTCTTCTATATAATTCTGAAGAACGTGTGTTAATGAAAAGTAAATATGTATTGTAGAGTTAAACGTATTCCAACTGTTTTCTTGGCAGTTGTTTGTTTTCTGGTGCAAGAATTGCTTAGTGGTACTTCTGGGGTCAGACAGGTAAGCTTTGCATTCTGTTCAGTGTCTCTGTGCATTTTCATGGAAGTCCTTAAGAAGTTTTAGGAGCCTTTAATGTTCAGCTTGCGCTGAATGTTTCTAGGCCCCTCTGTATACCGTGTGTACAGAATTGCGGTGTTGTGTATGCTGGAAGGGGCGAGGAGAGGAAAGGTGGACAAGAAACCTGGAGGATCTGTGCAGTGTGCTGTGGACTTTTCCAAACAGGGTGTTATGACCAAACACCTGTGAAATATTGATATATAGATGGATATAATAATCAGTTAAGAGTGTTTGTATTTGATCTGCTGACTTTTTAAAATATTAGTGGATTTTTCTTCCAATACCTTCTTTTCTTCTACTAAAGATACAGTTCTAGCTTCTCACAGAATGAAACCACAAGATGTTGTGACTATAGGAAAGATGCTAGGTATCATGAAGCTTACAGTATTGTTGCAAGAGTTGACAACAGGGTGACAGGCATCAGCTCTGTATGTGTATCTATCTCAGCCTTAATTGATGYGCAGAGTACTTGTATCCCCCTCACATGCTGAGCAAGTATTATTGGTCTGTTTTACAAATAACTATGGTCGTTCCAGCAAAATTAAAAGTAAAACTGGTATTTCTAACATGGCAAGTATCACTAGCTTAAATGCAATGCTTTCAGAATTAGTGTACCTCATCTCTGTTCAAGGTTACATTATCTGTAGTGACCTCACTGGAGAAATTGGGATTTGCTGTGATTCTCTACTGACTAGCAATATGCTTGTGATTTCCACAATTAACTGCATGCTTTCGTACAGGTTAACAGCATAGTGTGGAAAACCTGCAAATGCCTTGATGGGCACTGGACCACACCCTGTGGACATCAGCTTGCAAGGGGCTCCTCGTGGTAGACTCTTGAGGACTTGAGTACTCTTTGAGGGATTCACAGGCACAGAATTCTTGACAAGAAAAGGGCTTAGTGATGTGTGCAGCTGAGAAAGTCATATTCTTAAGACTGGGAGAGGTCTACTGTGTCCTAAATTATTTAGTAGACTACCTTTTAGTGTGAACAGCTGCCTTCTGAATTGTTTTGTCTCAAGCAGAGGCAGTGTCTAGAAGATAGACTCTGCCATATCCTTGCATATAATGTCAGTGTTTGTATGCCCCAAGATCTTGTTGATTCTGCTTTAATTAATTGGCCACACAGTCTTTCATTAATTCCCTAAAAAATTATAATGGTTTTAATTTAATAACAAGGATAAGCACTGCACTTTTTTTTGGAAAAACATATGAAATGTTAATTATGTAGCAAGGACATGAATGGTATAAACTGTACTGAATGTTAGAAGATGCTTAGCAACAAAGGTTTCCAAATATAGCAATTTATTATAAACTTATCCTTCTATGGCTGCCTGTAGCATTTCAAGAGGGTGAATATAAATATAGCTTGATTTCTTCAACAAGTGGGTTCAGTCATATTGTTTACAGAGGAAGGAAGTATTTGCTTTGTAACTCTTAGAATTTATCTTTAACATCCTTGTTCATTGCACATAATTTCAGTGTGCTGATATAAAACACTTGGACTGTGATAAGATAGCATCATGAGGAGAGGAAGAACAAATATCTTTGTTTAAATAGTGGTCTCTCTTGCAATAACATCTGTTTAGTTCCAGTGAGGATGCTGCATTGCAACCACTGAAACTTTGAGACTTCTGTGAAAGAAGCACTAATCACTCTGTTTTGCATCAAAGTTGTTTTTAGATTGCCTGATTGTAATACAGTTAAAGGTATCACCTTGCTTAGCCTTTAGAATTATAACGGTTCACTGGCTTGAGCTGGCTGTTAGAAAAAATATTACAGAGATAAAAATTGAGYTACATCTTTGACCAGTATGAATCAGCATTACTCTGCTGAATCTGTGAAGCTACTTGCATAGACATATGATATGRTCTGTTGTCTTACGTTCATAATTTTAAGAGTTCTGTTGTTTGGAGATCTTATTGTCTGTGGTATTCATTTGGCCCTTTTATTATCCCTGTGTTCTGATGAATAATACAGCTAGGATGGAGAGCTTTTATGCTGTTTAATCGATAGCTCTGTATATTGATTATATGTAGATGTTAGATCTGTAGAAGTATAAGATATTTAGGGGGATACTGGACTTGGCTTTTGTTGGAGCTGAGAAGCTTCCTGCTGTATCTTTTATGACCCAAAGAAGAGTTTCTGCAATCCACTGGCATTAAAAACAAAAATTAAAAAAATCAGGTAATTGAAGGTCTGGCTCCTAGGTTTTTTGTTTTTCCCTGTAATTGATGCGGAAGTAAATTCCCCTGAAACCCAGGAATGTCTCTTTGTTAGATCTATGTGGGTTTTTTTCCCCAGCTTCTGCAGTTTTGGTAGCCTGGCCACCTGCAGGAAATGTGAGCCGTTTGGGCTAATGTGATTAACAGTGAGTCTCTGTGCACCCTGAGGACCAGCCTCTGACTGGTCTTTCAATTAGACAAATGCTGCGTTCAATATGTAGCTTCTCAGCCTTGTATCTCGAATCCGAGCTCTTCATTTCAGCTCAGAAACAGCCTAGTGTTAGGGCATCAAGAATATCTATCTTTTCTTTAAGCGATAAAGGTTCAGTCTGAACCTTTCCCAACACAATTTGAACCTGACTTGTGCTGGGGGTGTACAATGAATGTAAATATTTTTCTGGGATTATAATCCTGAATGTGGGCTGAGACACTGTTGAAAGTGTAGATTTTGACAAAGGCAGCTGATGACCAAGGCAATGGGATTGTTTGTTTTGCAGGGTGTTTTTTGGTTTGTTTTCAAATGAACTGATTGCAGTTACAGATTTTAAAGGGAAAGCACTGCTTGACATGCTATAGTTATTTTGTTCCCTTATCAAAAGTGACTGAAAATACCTTGTCTATGTTGTTACCTATTTTTTTTGTAGCATGGAAAAGGATTGAAACTATGCTGTTGCAAATGATCTGCTATTGCATTCTCTAACTGAATACTGGTTCCCATGGGACATTCAAAATGAGGTGGGAAAGGCCCCTTGCCTTTTTACAAAAAGGTCATGTAGAAAATGTGGGTTTTTTTGGGGAGACTAATAACATGTATAGTCAGATGGTCAATACCAAAATATGTATTCTTATGAAATTGAGAGATTTTTGTAGAGATGGCAGAACACTGGATTTTGAAATGCACTGAAAAGTCCAGACATGATACAGAAGTAAAACTACAAATTAATTTTTGGACTGGAACAATTGAGTTTTCTGACACTGTGTTCCATCATGCTAATTTATGGTGTAAGAAGACCAAGAAAATCCAATCCCCATCTCTAGTGTTCGTGGGTTTTAAGTTAGTGCTGTGTTCTGTAATTTTAAAGTTGGGACCTTAGTGCGGAAGCTGTTTTTAAACCAAAGCAGTTGACCTAGTTTGCCATCTTAACAGGTTATGAACAAATGTGTCCTCGCTTGCACGCACACATAACAAAGCAATGTGGCTTTTTTGGACTCGGACTGCAACATATGTTTTTTGRTTGTTTCTTAGAGCACTAACTCAGAATGCTGGCTTTTGTGCAGAAGTAGCTACATCTGGATGCTGCTGAGTGGCTTGAAGGAACATGCTTGAGACTGGGTGGAGTGTGTTGACCTTATTCTTGTCTGTGGGATCCCTTGCCCTCCTTCTTAGGATTTCCTGCCCCCGACATCTTGTGGGGCAAAGACAAAGTCAGAATTGGTTTTAGAATTCCTGTCTTAGACATTTAAAATAGTTCAACTAATTTCCTAAGATTCCACAACAATTCTGTTATTTTAGCTGCATAAGGTTAGATTCTCACCCTTTTACTTTGGTTCGGTGTCATTCTGATGTGATTGCAAAAGTTCTGAATCTCTTTTTTTCCCTGTGTCTTTGCATACGCTGAGCGCACAGCTGTTTCCGTAGTGCGACTGTCTTTGTATCCAGAGAGAAAAAGTCTTCCTCTCTTTGCCTCTCTGAAGAGTCGCTTTTTGTCATTATTTTTTCTTATAAAAAATCTTTGGCCTTTTTTGATTTGTTGTGTAATGGTACTTGATTTTTGTTTTTGTATGGAGAACGTTGCACTTACTGCAGTCAGGGCATGTGAACTTTTGGTTTTCATCATAACTGATTTTAAGTGTGTTTTTATCTGAAACTGGCTTGCAGTTAATTGGATGATGGGATTGCTGACTTCATATACACAGTTGTGGGTTGAGTACTTAGTCTCTTTAAAGCACATTGCATTCTGTCTGCTGATATTTATATAAGCAGGAAATAAAGAATATTTTCAGAAGAGTTGATCAATAACTGTCATATTTTAAATTAACCTTCATGGCAGATAGACACTGTGTTCTTGCTTCTGCAGCTTGAGCAGTACAGAAGAAACGATATTATTCATGTGTGGCAATGCATATAGAAACTTCTGCATTTGAATGGGTTGAAGGGTCAGCCCCAAAACAAGTTGGCTTGAAGGGTGAGGGGGGGTGCAGGATGCCAGAGTAGCTAGTGTTGGTGCAGCCCTGCCTGTGCAGACTGGTGGGCTGTGAAGTGGCAGTCATAAYGTCATTCCTCAGCTTGCAGGTCCTGAAAATTTAGCATTATGTTGTTTTGCTTAAGAACAGAATAAATTTAGGGCAGATACTGTCTTAGGCTGGGTCATAGGCCAAGCTGTGGTGGGAACAGTTAGTTTTTGTGGTCCCTGTTTATTTGCTAGACCTGGGAATCAACACGATGTCGGTAACCCAGCTCTAAGTCACATTGACAGGAGCGGTGTGCTAGTCACTATTGTGCTTATCGGGTTTTGCATCCCTCAGGGGCTTCAGCTCCCTGGATGTGAAGCTGGATGAGAGCTGTGTGCCTGGAAATGTTATTCCTGTAGCAGCAGCAGAAATCCTCAGCTGTCTGTATAGCACCTTTGAATGAATGAAAATGACTTACCCAAGACAAAACTGATTTTTGAAGACATTCTGCAGTCCACTGTCTTTTAAATTATCCTACAGGTTTAGTTTTTCCCTACAATGATCCAAGCTGCTTGCTCCCCTGTGCTAACTTCAGAGGTTTTGCACATCTAAGAACTGAAGACAGCTTCCTGACCTTTAATCTCTGAGAGGAGTTTGGCAAATCTGTGGACTTTCTTCTTGGTAATACAACATGCCATACACGGTGTCGTTCATTTTAACTGCCATTCTGCTAACTGAAAGGTATTCTGCAGACTTACACAATTCCTTCTTCCCATCATGTCTTTTCTGATTTTTCACCTCCTGCCAGCTGAAGTAGGATAACCATGCTCACTGTTACTGCTGACCAGCACACAAGCACTGCAGTGTTTTTCTCCTACTAACAGAGTTCATGTTCACTGCAGCCTTCCAGTAACCTGGCATTAAATTACCGCAGGTGATTCAGACTTGGTTCCTTGTGATGCAGAAAGTTATTCTATTTCCTGGTTCTGCAGCAGGCTCTGGTTATGAATTGGAATGATGTATTTGGACTAAAACTATTTTTTCTTTAAGATACAAGCATACTTTTTGGGATATTACTTGTTTGAAAGGTGTATTACATTTTAAGAAGCCTTTAGTAACTTTTTTTAATTTTGGAAAGGCAATTGTTTTTCATTCAGTTCTCTGTTCTGTTTTTCATGCTGTTTTTTCTGATACTCATTTATGCTTTGTCTTGTTTTAGGCAGAATTTCATTTGACACAGTTGTGTTTTTAGATTCYGATATCTTTTGAATTTTGGCTAACGCTTCTCTCCTTAGTTCTCTTCCAATTTTGTTTAATCCATTGGCTTGATCTTACATTTTTTGAGTGACCATAATATGGGAACATCTAGAGCTCAAGTACAGTGTCATCTCTGTGAAGCAATTGTCATGCATTTTTTTTCCTTTCAGTTTTTGTGCTGAGTCTGGTTTCAGATGTAACTTGAACAGCAATGGTAATAGACTCCGTTTCAAATACATTTGAGGTGCAATTCTTCCCGTCCTAAAAATCTGTAGATTTTTTTCCCCTTATAGTACATAGGGAGGGACGCACTGCGTTATGATTACTCTCACTCCATCTTGCTCTGCTGGCTTTAGAAAGATCTGAACTAACCCATTTAGAGTAGATGTTCATCTTCAGGTTGAAAATTTGCAGGCTTTCTCAATATCTGAGTAAAAAATGATGTTTTCCATAGCTGTGCTTTTTTTCTGAATAAGCTAGCATCAGCTATACTTCAGACAAGCTATTTGTGTAGAAATGGTACTATAGGATAAAAGTTCAATGTTTTCTGACTCCCTCTCAGGCTTCAGGTAAAATGTTTTCCTGGAATATATAATGGCAAACTTAGGGTCTGAAAGCAGTGTTAGTTCTTTTGTTTAATTGATAAAAGATCACAAAAGATCCTCTGGTGAAATGTAGCTTAAATTGTATGTCTGTGTGAGTTCTGCGGGAGTAAAATCAGTTAGTAGTAGGCATTTGTATGTAGAATGAATAGCTACTATTGGGGGACAGAGCTTAAATATTTTTCAGGCAAAGTTTTCATAGGTCTTCTGACTTTAACTTTTAGCTATATTCTCACTTGACAATGTTCCTAATTACGATTAGACCATCATTTAGCCACCAACTGTTGCTTCTTGTCTTTCTGCCCTTGCTATTCTGGTAGCCTGGCAGTCCCTATTTTTCTTCTAACATATGTATGACTAACCTTAGCTTAGGTACATTTATGTATGAGAGCAGGCTAGAAACGGGCAGTCTGGTATTCCTTATTTCCCTCCGTTGTCATTGTCTTAGGATAAATGATGTGTGTGTACCTGATCTGTGAATAAACTGTTTCCTGTATGAAAGAAGTTTTGAAAATACAGTTCCTCCTTCCTTCCTTTCCCTCCCCTGTCGTACCTCTCAGCAACTTTTAGTCAGCTCCATAGACGTGTTCCCACAAATGCCGGAGCCCTTCACGAAGGACTATAAATCGCCTACATAATCCCTACAGTAGATTAGTGCTCAGGTTAGCCGAGTGAATTTGCAATGTTATGGTTACAAGGGATTTAAGGGCATTATCCTTCCTGTGCAAACAGTATATGAAAGTTCTTCAGGGATTTTCCCATATAGCGCTGGCAGCTAAAGACAGATTGCAGAATATGGTTTCAAGAGCAAAAGTAAGGGTTTCTGCTTCCTGAAATTTTTTCTAAATAGGCATGCATTTTATGTACAGATTAAATAAAAAAGAAATAAGTTAAAAAATATACTTGTAGGCATCTGGTCCATGGATATTTTTTTTTAATTCCTTGGTAAATTTGTTGGTATGTTTGATTCCATACTTATGTACATTGCGGGGGGGGGGGAAGATAAAATCAACCAAACAAAACAAAAAACCCAAACCAAAAAACACCAAAACCCCCTCCAAACTGTAGAAGTTTCTTAGGATGCAAATGGAAGAACACATCTACATTTTTTAGCTATTGTGAATGGTGGTTCCTGCCCCCAGGTCAGAGGAAAGCTTGCTAGTGGTCCACAGGCATCAGGTGTTTGCCTGGTGCTGTTGTTCTGTTATTTTATGTGGGGAGTAAAGGGAAAAAGAGCCTTTTCCTAGACACATCCCTGCTGTCCCTCAGTGCTCATGGCAGCTGCTCTTGTTCCTACCTAGTGCTGTGTCGCTGTGATGGGTAGGAGAGCTGGTTTGCTGGGTCTGTACAGGGTGAGATAGTGACTGWGCAGGTGAGGATGTGTCTGTGGGACATTCGCTATGGAGCAGTGGTGCTTACCAGGTGATGGCGAGGCTTCCGTCTGCTAGGCAAACAGGCTTTGTCTGTGTTATTGTATATTTATGCATAACTGCAAACAACATACATACACGTGTTCTCTATTTTTTTCTTGGATTTGACCATCCAATATCCTGATGTAATGAAGTGCTATAAACTCCCTTTGTTTATGAGGCTATGATATGTTCAAGCATACATGTGATTTGTCGTATATGATACTTGAAGCTCTATAAAAGATTTCCTGGTATAATTTTGGGATTGTTGTCATGAAGGAGAAAGCCATGCTGATTAAAAACGGTCAAATACAAAGCAGAAGAGTTCCTTATCTCAAAAATACTGAACACTAGAGTAACTTTTCTATCCATCGCCTGTGAAGTCAGGTATGCTCCTCTTATGGTTTCTAAAGTTCAAAATTGATTTTAAGTTCTATGAAATGCCTTTTCTATGCACAAAACTGCTAAATTTTGAAGTATACTATGTGAAGATCTAGAAGTAGAGGAAGATGCCCCATCCAGTGCCATTAGGAAGCTGAAACCTTTCCATATGCTGTTGAGCATTCCACTTCCAGCCATGCAGGAGAGTATGATGTTGGATCTGATAGCTGTCACAGGGAGAAATGGTATGTGTCTTCTGGGTTTGGCCATAATAATTTGTGAGGGAAATGCCAGATTAGCAGGGAAATAAGAAACATTTCCTTTTGTAAACGATCTTACAAGAAGATTACAATTTCTTTGAAGCTACTTACAAATTCTGGTATTAGGATTCTGGAAGAGAAAGTCCAGACAAGGTGGATTTGTGGAAGAAATAGCTGATGGGCAGTGAAAGATGCATGAGTAACAATTTTGTTTTGTTCATTTAATTTCCTGAAGTGTTATATATATTCTGTGTTTGAAACCTAAAGTATATATGTTTGTCGTTTTGAGTGGATGCTTTCTATTATTTACAGTAGTGTATGATTATACACAGGCTCTGACAGATACAGCAGCATCATACAATCATAGAATTGTTTAGGTTGGAAAAGACCCTTAAGAGTCCAACCATTAACCTAGCACTGCCAAGTCCACCACTAAACCATGTTCCTAAGCACCACATTGACACGTCTCTTAAATACCTCCAGGGATGGTGACTCCACCACTTCCCTGGGCAGCCTGTTCCAATGCTTGACAACCCTTCTGGTGAAGAAATTTTTTCTAATATCCAATCTAAACCTACCCTGGCACAACTTGAGGCCATTTCCTCTTGTCCTATCGCTTGTTACTTGTTGTAGAGTCTATTTTTAGGCTCAGACATTTGTGATTATGATCTAATGTGCCAACACTTAGCCAAGCTATGAGCAAGAAAATCTTACAGGGAAACAATGCTATCGACCTCATGCATAGCCTGGTACCAAAGAAGGATCATCTGTGCCAGGACAGGGCGTTCTGCTGGGGTTTTTTTCCCCCCTCTGTCCACTCAGTTTCCTCTGTTCTAGACAGACAGGATGAGTTGGTGAGGTAGAGCACACAGTTGCTGGTCTGGAACAAATTGTTTATTTTCCATTGTTTGTAATCATGCATGACTTATTATGCTTGTCTCTTTTCATTTTTTTTTTTTTAACTGGGATTTTCCATTTATACTCCACTGAGAATCAGTGTTGTTCACTATTGCAAAGGCTGCCTTCTGAGTTAAGYTTCTGCTCTGCATAGGGTAGTCCTAGGGGACCAGGCACGTATACCTTTACTAGAAATAGGTAGCCCATGCCTGTGCAAACAGTCCCGGCGACCATACGGCAGGCTAACTACATCTGTGTCCTTCCTCCTCTCACGCAGGACTCCTGCTGGAATAAAACAGTGAAAACCTACTTGCCCACTTCTGAGCCTCATCAGTCACTGCCGAAAGGCTATTGATATTCAATAATCCTTAAGAATGAAGTAGCATCTGGAAAGGAGAAAGCAAAGCTGAAACAAATGCTGTGCTCAGAGTCAGTTTACAGTAATGACATATACTCAACCCRGAACATTCCCATGAAAAAGATACCCAATAGCTAAGCTGAGATGCTCGATGTTTTCTGAGGTACTATGGCTGAATCTTCAGTTCATTTGCGCTATAACTTCTGTAGTGATAAACTTGGGTTTGTTGTAGTGTTTCACCTCCTTTGCCTCTGTGTTGCTTCTAGCAGCATGTTTTGCACCCTGCCCTGCATTTCCTGACATTAAATACATCTTTCAGTGTCTTGAGACAAGGATGTGTTTTTCTGCCTCCGGCAAGCCACTGGCTGTATCCTTCTCCTGTTAATAAGACTTCACCCCCCCTCCCTCTGGTTAGAGGTCAATCTGAAGTGCAGGAAAGAATGATTATGATAACAGGAGGAAACAGGAAGAATCATGCTTTCTTTTTCAATCTGTTTTTTATTATTGTTTTAATGTAAAACATTGTTTCAATTAAATGCTGACCTGTGCAGTGGCGTGTGGGTGCACATGCTGAAATGAATTCAGGCTTTGTTTGGAAAGCTGTGACCTCTTTATTCCTGTTCTGGATCAAGGCTGTTGCATTTCAAACCCATTGCTGAGGACTGAAATTTCACTCGTACTCCTAATAACACTGGCAGTAATGATCCTTAAGAGTGGTATTCTCCTTGGGCATTTTTATGTGCTGTTCTCTCTCGGTTTTTAAAATAAACTTGTTTGTTTTTAAGAATTCGTCATGTCATGAAAAAAAGATAACCATGACAAGATTAAAATGCATCAAATGGGCACTGGGCTAAACTGGTATCTGATGGAGCAGATGCGTATAGAAATGAGGAGCAGAGATCTTTATCAGTTACTTGCTTTCTCTATGACTTAATTTTATGCTATGTTATTTATTCTTTCATTTTTTTAAAGTGAGAGTGCTATGTGAATTTACTTCACAAAAAAAAAATGTAGGAGACAACCCCAATACCTGCTCCCACCCCCCAAAGTGTTAGCTGCAATGACACTAGAATAAGATGTYGTGTTTGTTATTTGCTTGGATATAAATCTTAAATCTGGAGGGGTGAATTTACGTTGCCTTGCTTAAGTTTTTTGTTTGCTTAAAATGAACTGTTTCAGAGGAAGGAAGAAGGCGGGGAGGAATAACATGAAAATTGTCTGGGTTGTTAAAATGAGTCAGTTATATTTTATATTTGTCCTCTGGTGACCAGATTTTCATTTTTCTCCTTGGCCTCATGGAATGTTTTTATTTATGTATCTTATTAGTTCTGGATGTTCTGTGCAAGGGGAAACCTGAATTACAAACTTTTTTTTTTTCCATTATTGTATTAAGAGCCTGGGTATTGAATGCAGGTGCTCAGACTCTGCCATAATTGGCAGTTTATGGAGAGACACCAGCTGTACTGCTTCACAGGGGAGATATTATATCTCTTCACACATTGTATATATTGTAGGAAATGCAGAATTCCTGTCATTGTCAGAAATTTTGCATGTCCGTATCTACCAGTGCCTCTGTAGAAAAAATACAACAATCCGCTGAATGTTAAAACCATGTCTATTTTCAGAAATGGCTTAGCCCTTTTATTGTCCTTTCATGTAGCGCTAATTGATGTTTTGTTTGGTTAAATATAGAAAAGATTTAACAAATGTTTGTCTTTTTGTGGTTATGGAAGGTGAACTGGTGTACTAACTGCCTCATGTTTTTTTTTTTGTAACACACGACAGCTTATATTACATATCTGCATGTGTGTGGACGTGTGTATACAAGATTATATTCCTCATGTAATAATGTACTAAATCATATATTTAACAGTTTCAGTTCACAGAACAGGGTTGGTAGTAGAAGCAATAGACCTTAAAAGGCATAATTATGCGGTGGGAAAACCATGATGCTTCTGGGCATCTTACACAACGGGGGCCATAGCTGCTCTCTCTGGGGAATGCCTGGGAGCTGCAGACAGTACCGCTTGGTCCTGCCTGAGGAGTATTGATATATTGATGTGCGAGTGGGTGGGACTTGTGCGGCTTTTGAAGGACTGAATTATAGCTAGGAATTAGTATTGAAATTTATAGGTATTGTAGGTGAGTGACTTGACCAAACAAAGGAGAAGGTAAAAGCTATGTCTGCGTTTGAAAAGTGTGACCGCTGAAGGGAATAAAGAGCTATTATTGAGTGTTGCAGGGAACGCTTGTTGCATGTGAAGAAAAATATAGGTATCTGCCATCTTACTAGATAGCAAAATAGGGTTCCAATGAAAGTAAAAGAAATCTCATCAGTTTGTTTTTAAGAACAGCTTGGAAAACACAGTCCTAGTAACAGAGAAATGGACAAGTTTACGGATGTCTTATGTGAGCTGATTTAACGTTTGCCTTGAATATTCATTATCCCTCTTCCTCTGTGGTTTAGAAATCGTGTTCTGATCGATGTATGGACATTAGAAGGTTTTGTCCTGTTAGCTTCATCTCCGGGAACACAGGGGCAAGGCTGTTTCATTCTGTCTTTTGGAACAGATTTAGTTTATATTCTGTCTGTGGTCATTAAATCCCCTTTTTCTTGCTCTCGCCTCAGAAGTGTCTTGCATGTTCTTTGACCCTAGTTAAGGCCCGGTGTTGAGACATTCTTTTGAACATCATTTCCTTTCCAGTGTTGCTGCCGTGTTTGTGTGTTGTACACTTTATGTTTGTGAGAACCAGGAGGAAGTCTACATATCTCCATTTTTTTTGTTTGTTTTTAATAGGTTTGTACGCATTGCGGAGAGCACTGGGGAAAAGACCTAACCTATTAGACAACGAGGTGGCTGGGTCAGTGATGATTGCTTTCAATGACTTCCTGCAGGGGATGAATGATGTCAGGCCCAGCGCCATGAGGGAGGTGGCAGTTGATGTGCCAAAAGTAAGTTATTTTTTGCAGTATGCTAGCAATATTGTTAGAGCCACGTTAAGAGTTGCAGTTAGGCGTTGAAATGGCCTACCAAAAKAGAGGAATTTTGTGAAGCGGAAGCCTCAAGTGACCAATATAATGTTGTGCGTCATCTTTTTGTTTGCATATTTGTTTATTTAATTATGATTTTGAAGACCCATTTACACAAGCTTAAGTTCCTAATGCTGTAGGAAGAGTTGGTGGCAGGAGCATATCTTCTGATCTGTAGTTTTGCATGCTGAGTGTGTTAATGGAGTAAAAATCTTAAGATGTCTGCTCAAAGCAGGTCCTGAAGAGCCGTGAAAGCTGGAGCCTTTTGTAAAGCAGACGCAAACTTAAGCAGAAAACAACTGTTAGCATTTGTAACCAAAATGTATTGAAACGAAGCTGTCAAGAGATTGATTGCTGTGATTTTATGTGAAGTGGTTGACTAATTCTACATGCAGTTCATACTGCTGTGACCTGAATGTCTTCAGTGACATTACATGGTTTTACCTGAGGGCAGAATTAGATACTGTAGGTAGGTTATCACTGCCAAGCAGTTACCCATCAGGGGCTGTCATTACATGAACAGTTCTTTTGGCAGTGCCAGGTTTGTCTTTACCCTGCTCACTGCCCTCTCAGATACGTATTATAGTAGTTCAGTAGCAGACACAACATAAATTGCGCTGGGGAACTGATCTGGTTTAGTAAGACTCTGATCTGGCTTAAGAGGATTCAGCAAAAGAAAATGTTGAATTAAATCTTACTAAATCTTGACTCTGCGAGCTGTTGTGCTAATGATTCTCAGCAGCTCCCCRAGCGCGAGAAGAAAACATTTATGTCTCGTTGCATGAAGATGAGTCATCTGGGAATTAGATTGCACAACTGTAGACCCTTATTCCCAAACTATAGGAATGGGGAATAAAATCTGTGAACAGGATGCTGCACACAGCCAGTTCGGATATCACACTTGGCTTGTTAAAAGTCCACGCTGTGCAGTGAAGAGCTGGGTGGAAATGTCTGGACTGGCCCCAGACAACTTTTCCTGGAAGTGCTGTAGTGGCATCAATATCCACAAGGGCTAATTAGTTCTGCTGAGAACCAGAGTTACTAATTCTCTTGTTGCTTATTGTGCTACTGGCTCTTGGGCTTACGTCATTATCACTGTGCTGTGCCTTTTAGAAATACCAGCCCATTTGGAGCTAGATGCAGTGCTGCTAAACAGCACAATAAAGACAAATAGAAGTGAGGTCTTGAGGTGCTGCAGGAAATCTGTTCTGGATTGAGGTGAACCTACTACTCAGGCTCCTGTTGTCCAGTAAACCATCCTGCCAGTGGCTTCCTTGATAGTTAAACACCAGCTGAGTCACTGGGATACTACTGAAATTCATTCCTTTATTGGGAAGGTAACAACATAGTGCAGATTCCTTTTGTGCTGACCGGACTTGCATTTTTAGAAGATAATGGATATTCTGTGAAGATGTAGGGTAAATTTCAGGCCATCTGCTTGGTGCTTGGGGTGAGTTTAAAGTGGAGTCTAAAGTACCRACTGCAACAGATTTAGTGTCCTCCCACGTCACCTACCAAAGGAGGTGCTAGAATTCAGTTTAACCATTACTTTGGACTGCAGAACTACCTGCCTACCAAAGCGAAGGTACCTGTGCATGCTCAGAAGCAGTCTGAATATCTGGAAATACTGACACAGCTGTCCATGAAAGTCACAGTAGTGTAAATCCAGCATTGTAACACCACCACCACCCTCAAGGCTAACTACTCCATTACCATTTGTATTTGAGGTGGGGAAGTGCCCTAAGTCAGCTCAAGTCCATGGGTTAGTTGAAGGAACTTGGATATGCTGCAGCTGGGTGGCCGGGATGGCAGTGCAGGGGAAGCAAACAACAGGAATCCAGGCTGCAGGCCTCTGGTTAGGGCTGCTTGCTGGGGGCTTGGGATGTGATGCAGGAACACTTGCAAACATCTGAAACTCATTCATGTACTTTAGCATAGTGTAGCTATTTTAAAAAATGTGACCACCGTGTGGTTTATAGACATGCACAAGCAAAAAGAAATAATAATAATAAAAAAAAMCTATTTATCATTATTATTAAAGTTAGGTTAGTGTAATTTGCTCTTTATTAGCAAATAAGTATGTCTTATTCTCACCTGATTGTTAGTGTGTGAGTGCCAGTCACTTAGCATTTAATGTACTGTAATCCAGAGAATTTACATGGTTGATTTGTTGTTTGGAACACAGATTATAGCAGAAAACGTAATGCAGCTTCTGATGCCTTGGATACCTTTTTTTTAAGAAGAGTATGCAACATTTTATGTTGCATGCTTATAGTAATGATTTTTAGGTATGTCTTAATCAATTTTACAGAGTAATTTTTGCTTCTCTGATTAACGTTGTGTATTTAACTGCTCTGGTTGAAGCTGTGTGTTTGATTGCACTAGCATTGATTGGATGCTGAAGTACTTGGTTTCAGTAGAAACCAGGTATCTAAGAATGCAGATGAACGCAACTGCAGAGCCATTAATGAGTTGCATCATCTTGTGTCAATGATGGCTGTGTCCTAGAATGCTTTGCTGTTTAATATTGTTATGCTTGAATGTCTACTCTTGCAACACCTGTGGGGAAACCTTAAAATTACTTGCTTGCCACAGAACTGATGCTAATAGTCCTAATTTCTATAGTAAGTTCTTCCTCTTTACTAATTTACCCCTCTATTCAATACAGTGCTTGCAGTCCATGGACTTGGGCCACTTACCCATTCAACACTTTACTTACTTAGCTGTTGGCCGTGGTGTACTGTGATGTTACTTATGTGCGCTGCAGTAATTTATACCAACAGAAACTGCCTTACTTACACCTTTTGTTGCATTCTTATCAAAATATAAAAATTATAGCTGGGTGTGTGGGAAATGAAAAAGAAAGCATGAACCAGATAGGAGTTTCTTCAAGAAACCTAAAAATGTTCTGGTTTGGTTTTGTTTTTCCCGGCTAATGTATCTTTGTGCATAGTATTTTGTGAAATCATCCTGTATTGATTAATCTGCAGATACTTTCTGTCTGTGAGGATAGGCTTTTCTTCCCCTGCTTTCCTTGCCCCAGAAGCTATCCAGCTCGACAGTTAATTGTGTGGCTAAATTTGTTAGAAAATCAGGGGTTACATTCCTTCATGTTTTGAAATCTGACCTCAACACTGTCATCTAAAAATAAACCTTGCTAAAAATAACTTCAAACACTAAATAAATGATCAGCTATGAGATTTTTCCAAAGAGAAGACAGAAGTCTGAGCTACGTTAGTAATTATCTGCTTTTTTGCTGTTTATTGCAGATATTTACTTGGCAGCCCCCTTTCGTGTGAATGGAACTTTGGGGCTATGCAGTTAGTTACAAGTAAAAACCATTGATGTACATGCTGAATTAAACTGAGACTTCTGTGATTTTTAACTTTCTGTTTTTCAGATGGTGGGGTTTTTTCTTCATATTTCACTGCTTTGCAGTAGCCATGTGTCAACTGAATGAGAAGAGTTCAAAGTAACTTCTAAATAAAGCCACAAGTAAATGAATTTTGTTGAAGTGCTCCTTCCCTTATAGTCATAACACCTTTTTCATTTATGGGCTGTTGKTTTTTTTGAAGCTGGTATCACCTCTGATACTGAATGAAGATAATACTTGTTTTATCATGAACTCCAAATTGTTTCGTCAACACAGAGCTTGTTCTTTGAAATCTGCAGAACTTTGAGTAAAGAAAATTTAGTTTTCAAATCAGTCTTTGCTTTTTAGGTCCTAGAATTGAGTACTAGCTGCTTGGCTGTTTAGAAGGCTATTAGGCTAAATTGCTCTGTTGCAGTCTTTTGTCTTATTTAAAACCTGGAAAACCCTCTTGTTATGTGTATACCTGAGGTATTAGCTAAAGAACAAGGAGATATATCACAAGTGACTTGTTTGGGTGGCCTCGAGCAAGCCCCTTTACTTCTTGGTGTCTGAGGATATTTGATAACCTTTACAGAATGCTTTTCAGTCTGCTTCTGAAAAGTGCTTTATGACAAGCTAGTTACTAGCAGTTTTGTCATGAAACTCTTAAGCTCTTTTTTTATTCCAAGCATATTCAAAATTAGTGGCGGGGAAAACAGCCAAAATGAAGTGAGTTTGGGGTGGTAGACAGACAGTGAGATGGTGTGCAGGTGGAGCTGGTGGAGGTGGAGGTGCCACCACGTGCTTTTTTTTTTTTTTGTGTTCTTCCTTTCTGCATTCCTTTGTCCTTCCATTTCTGTCCGGATTGCTATGCGCGTTGGCTGTGACCAAGGCAAAGGCAAAATACTTGCCTGGCCGGTTCCATGTCGCATCTTGTTTTCTGTTTTTACAGAACCTTTCTTGAACTTTTCTATGTGTTACAACCTTTTTGGAAGGCTGCTTTTTCTGCAGCAGGGATTTAGGAGAGAGGGGATGCACGTTATAAATCAGGAAGTTAATACTTCAGTTCTTTGGAGAGTTGTACTGTAGTTGCCATTCCTCCCTCTCCTATGGGTCTTTCTGAAATTTTTGTAGAGTGCTATGGGTTTTGCTCGCCTGTTTCACTCCCTTTACTGTAATTCAACACTCAGATTTGTGTCTTTGCAGCCAAAAGGTTCTGGATGAGACATCCTTTGCATGTCTGCTTTATTTCTTTATTGCTGCTGCTTAACAGCCTCTGGGGAGTTGCTGCTCTGCATCGTATTCTGAGCTCTGTTGACCTGGGGAGAGCTAAAGATTACAGCAGTAATGAAATCTCAGTGTCTTACACACTGTAGCAGAGCACTGTCTTTGTATGTGTAAGCTCAGCCCCAAGGCTAGTCTTTAAAACCATTTCCACAGTGACGGAATATTGCTTCATTGCTTATGTTGCAAGACCTTTCCTTTGAGTTCGTGTGCAGGTAAAAGAAGTGTAGCTAGCTGTCCAAAYGTGCGCACTAGAATTTGTGTTAATTGCAGTCGGGAAGTTACTGAGGATTTGTGTGCAAAAACAATCCACCTAGATCTTCCAAGCTTATATGAATCTAAAAGAATTCTTACTTTTGGGTGTTTTATTGGTGGTGGACTGTTTTTTTCCCTCCATTTATCTTTATCCTTTTGAAATGAAGGAAAAAAAAAAAAAAGTTTTGTTTAGGACTTGACCAGAATGTGAAGGTAGTGTTTTATTAGTTATTTTGCTTTTAATATCATTGCTGCTTGAATTCCACACCTTCTATTATAGAAATTCTAAATAAGTTAACTGAATTTTTGACTGGTTAATTATTTTCTTTTTTTAACTCATAACGGGCAAGCTCACATTTAGTGGCCCTGTTTGTATGTCCTAACCCAGTTGTCTCCCTTTCCTCCCCTTCCCGATTTTAAATGTAAACAAAATCAGAATAAGTCTCCAGATTACTGAAAACAACCTTCATGTAAAGTGGCCCTACTTCACCTTTTCTGTACAATTCTATCGCTTGTGTTGATGTTAAATGACATGTAGTGGGTCTGAAAAATCACTTGAATAATGCCTCAGAAGACTTGTGCAATAGTCTGAATATTTGCAAGAAGGTAAAAATAACATTTAGGTGTTTTCTCCCTGGCTTTTTGTATGTGTGCAAAGTACCACTAATGGATTTTGCCTTCYGTTGCTGAAAATTATGGGGAATTCCTGATGGCTTAATTCATTTTAAGAAGTTCTTGTTCACGTTTGTCAAAATCTTCGTCTAGCTAGAAAGACATGACGACAGGAATGACTAGTCCATGTTTTACCAGGTATGAGTAAGGACTGATACTGAAAAATGACAACAAGCTTATGCTATATGTCGTCTTCCCTAAGAAAAAGTTGTTTAAAATTGCCGAGATTTAGTTCTGTGCAGTTTACAGAGCTGCTAGGTCGAATTAAGGGTTGTAGGGATAGGTAATAAGTATTTTTTAAAATGAAATTTAGAACACTGACACGGTTCCAGATCTGACTCAGAAACAGCAGCTTTTAGAATACGGGAAGATTGGGATTAACTGTCCTGAGTTTAATTATGTTACTCAACCATGAAATTTGAGTGAAAAGGGGTGGTTTGCATGGGTGGAACAGTGGCAAGATGCAAGTGAGGTATCTGACACACGTCTTCACTTTTTATAAACTTGTATGTTTGCTTCATTGTAATTAAAACTCTGCAGGTGGATTTCTGTCTCTCATTGTGAAAATTTGGGCAGAAAGGGAGGATTCTTCTTACCTTTAAGCACTTAACTGAGGTGCCTAAATTGGACATCTCCTCACCATAGGTTCCCTCTAAAGGAAAGAGAGAGAAGCTGGGTGTGAGACCACCTGCCTGACTTCTGAGAGAGAGTTTGTACTATAGCTGAATTGCTCTGCGAAGCCTCTCTCTCTCTTTTGACTGTGTTGGKAGCCCAAGGTACCCAGCTCAAAGTTGGGTGGTAGGAATTCATGCTCTTGTTTCCCTCTTCCTTTCCACAGCGTTGTGGAGTTTCTCCCTTCACTGTTTTTTGTTGAATTCATACACACACTTTCGTTTCAAGATGAGAAACTTGTGCACAGCCCATTTTCATCTGTTTGCTGCTATTCCTTTAATCTGATTTATGCAGTTAGTCTTGTTTGTAGCATGAAGCAGCACTTCAGAAGGGAATATTGGCAGGTTGCAAAAGTTGGCTTACAAGTTACCAGAAGTGGTATGCTGCTTTGGTAATGCCCCTGCTAAAATCCTTTCTTTCTCCTCCTACTGAGATACTCTGCTGCATCTGATTCAGTCTTCACTTCGCTCTGACCTTTACTGAATTTGCATTTCTTTTCTGTTTTTCTTTTTTTCCATAAGGGAATCCTGCCTTTGGCAGATCCCTTTGCCCTCAGATCCTTCTTATTAGRCAGTGGTGATCAGCTCTACATATTTCATACTTCCCCAGGCTTATAAAATAATTATTTAAGAATCAGAAGCTGCTGGTCAGTAAGAAAAAGAAGGAGCTTTGTTTTTTTTCTAGAGTTCCTGTAACATATTCCTGGTATGAGAGAGATGATGTTCTGCAGGCAGCAGATGGGCAGCTCTTCACCTTCCGGTTAGCCTTGGGGTTGACCCATGCGTATTGGTCTTTGGTGTTTGCTCTCCGCTGTCCTTGTAATTTTCTTCTATGTCAAAGACTGACAATCGAGGAGAAGTTTTATTTGGTTTGCAGTTTGCTTGGACTTACACAAAAGTGCTTCCACCACATCCAAATGCTCATTTTCTTCCGCTGCAGTAGTAGACTGAATTGCCTCTTTTAGGGACTTTCTACTTTTAGTTTCCACTTTGTGTACTGGTATCGGGAAAACAGCAATAGGGACAAGCCAGCAGTGACACCAGTTTTCAAGTCAGGAGAAAGGCGATACGTTGCCTCTTAGTAATACTCTGCTTGCCTTTCAAGTGTAACTAACTTTCCAGAGCTGAAGAGTGATTTATGTCTAGTAAATTTTTGGAAGAGTGTTTTAAGGCAGAAGATCATTTGATATAGGTGCGTCTTGACATGTTTAATATTTGAAGTGGACAGGAATGGATGGTGACAGGACGAAGAACAGGCCGGGGGATGTGGGGAAAAGTCTCAGGCTTATTGACAGCGATTCGGGGAGAGGTGTAGCAGGTTTTAGATCCATCTGCTGTTTTGGGTAGGACATATTAGTTCTGTCCTGATGTATGGCTGACAAGCTTGTCTTGTGTCTTCAGCAGAGCAAATTTAACTGCAGTTTGGTTTGAGTGTTGCTTTTTTGTGTGTGGTTTTTCGTTTCTGTAGATACTTGCCTGTTTGGAGGATTGTTTGTTTCTAAGCTTCTGGTCAAATCTCCAGTGCCCCAGTCCTGTATGGGAGTGATAGTGTTGGCAAGTGGAGGAACCCCCAAAACTTCTAACACACAGTCCTGTTCATCTTAGTGGGATTATACAGCTGGGATCAGGGCCTTACTCTGCAGCTATAAATAAAACCAGCTTGAGCTTATACAGCCCTTTCTTTCAGGGAAGACGTCAAAGTTATTTACAAATTCCACATCAGCATCACGTAAAAAACCAAGAGAACTGAGTTGTGACTTTGCTAGTGATCACGCAGAGTGTTGCTGCCTGTATGATCATGCTGTCATTTTATTGTTATTTTTCTATGTTTTGTTATTGAACTTCGAAGCAGATACAAAATMTTTTACCTACATCCACCAGCATAAATCGAGTCTAATCCCATTTACTTTGTGTGACTTTATTAATAATTGTTTCTTGTTTAAAAAAGGCTTTTTGAAGAAGTGACTTATTAAAAMCAACTTCATGAAATAACCACTATGCATTCTACAGAGCATTTTTGGTTTGTTTTCTTTTTTAATAGTTTTGCTCCATTGTCTGAATTCAGCAAAATGGTCTGCTTTGCAGGTATCTTGGTCAGACATAGGAGGACTAGAAGACGTCAAGCTGAAATTGAAGCAGGCAGTTGAATGGCCTCTCAAACACCCCGACTCCTTCATCCGAATGGGGATTCAGCCTCCAAAAGGTGTGCTGCTTTACGGACCTCCTGGGTGCTCAAAAACAATGATAGCAAAAGCTTTGGCTCATGAAAGTGGTCTCAACTTCTTGGCAGTGAAGGTAGGCCATTTAGTCTTACATTTTCTTAACTCCTGCATAACAATTGATAGTTTACCAATTTCCAGTGCTAGAATCCAGTGGCTCTTAGTGTTTCTGATTGTTATATATGCTACAGCAAACACCTTGTAAATATCAAGTAAGGTTTGTGTTTTCTTATGAAAAGGACTTGTGTTTTCTTGTATGCTTTTTGAAAATTTACTATTTATTTTATCACAGCACAGAAATTATGTGTTGGATGGGTGGGTAAGCTTGGTAGTGACATCTTAATTATTGGCATTATTTAAAATCTTTTAAAAATGGAAACAGTGAAATTCTTAAAGCAGTATAAATGAAATAGAAGTCTGTATAGTGGGTAGCTTTTCTTACTGTAATAATTACTAGCTTGCATGAAAATATTATCATCTCATCTCTTACATTCCTTTTCATTCCTCAAGAAAATCACTTTCTTTATCTTACTGTTCATGTTTCATTACAGATTTTTCTTGCCCTATTTGCCTTTTTTCAGAGGAAGTAGTTCTACTTCATCAGTTTTTAGAAAGTTTGCAAAATGAGTTATATCTGGAGGACTCTTGGATAAGTGGGATATTCTGTCAGTATTAAGAAACACTTTAAGTATAGAAAAATTTTGGATTTCATTGCCTGTGAATCAGTGTAATTGATTACTGTGGGTTGTATGGAAAACACATGAATGGAAGTTATTTAATAATAATACTGAGCTTCAATGCACAGGAGGAAAAAAAGATAGCAGAGTGATTCCACATGGGGTAGTCTTGCAGCTGTGTCAGAATGTTAATGAAGTGCAAGAAAAAACATTTGTTTAAATATTTTTAAAGTATCWTCTTCTCAGCAGTAAGATCACGTACTCTTTGTCTGTTGACCATCTTTTTACTCACAAAGCCTTCTGTGTTGTTCGTTTCTACACAGCTTCCTCCTCTGCCTGTCCTGTCAGGCACACTGTAACTGTAGTTCTGGATCCTGTCCTCTCTGGGAGCAGAGGCAGTCGCACTGACCCTGAAGCCAGCAGCCCTTCATTGCCTCTGCTTCCCGGTATTGCAGGCAGGCCTCTGGGTCACGGTCACATCAACAAGAGCAGCCTTGGAAACCTCAGCCCTTAAGAAACACTACCTTTACTGCCTCTTCCATAAAGACAAAGTAGTTCTTTGTACTCCAGATTTACTGGTAAACAGGGTAACCTTTTCCTCCTGCACTGCTTCAAAGAAAACATTCCTCTTTATCTCGCCCAAAGCACTGATGCCTGAAAGGGTGGGGAAAAAAGGTAGCAGTCTCAAAAAAAACCAACCCCAAACAGTTAAAAATGAACATTGTCGCTATTCTGTATTCATCAGTCATAGCTACGTCAGACATTTTTACTGATGAAGTTAATTGTCCAAGAGTAAAAGGTGGCTCATGCTGAATAGGAGGTATCTGAAGGTGCACTGATATGAAATGCTTTTGTACAGTAATGCAGTGTTTCTTCATGGTGGAGTTCTGATGGTGCAAACCCCCCTGTCATTGACAAGCTGCAGCAGAAGTGGCTGGCTTGGGGAAACTGCCTTTTATGCCATGTCAGTTTAAATCCCTTGGCCTGGAACTGGTCGAATATTCAATGTACAGATGTTTCAAGAAGCACATCTCAGGAGCATGTCCAGCCTTGGATATGTTGACTCCAGGAAGGGAACATAGCCCTCTTTTTCTAACTTCACATTTGCTTCCTGGACAGAAAAGGCAACATCCATCATGTACTAAATGTGTTAAACATCATTGTCTGTAGCACTTCTTAAAGCACAACAGGCATGAATTAATTTCCACTGCATGTGTTCCTGCAATAAATCCAAAGTAGATAAATATATGGTTTTTTGGTTTTTGGGTTGTTTTGGGTTTTTTTTTTTTTTTTTGAGAGAGAGGATTTTTCTTTTCTTGCTTATAGTCCTATTAATTTTCCCATTCTCTACATTATGTCTCAAATATCTGTCGCTGGAACTGATATCAGGCTTTTTGAAATGGAAGTGTTTCTTGATAATTTACTTTTCAGACTTGCATTTTCCTTCCAGTCTCTCCTGCCCCAAATAAGTAATTTTGATGAAAAGTGTGTGCTGTACAGCCTGTAGAATACATATACTCTTTCAGGATAGTTCAGGTGGCTCAGGTTCTTGGGTCTTTCTCGAGAATGGATTGCAGACAGGAGGCATAGCTCTAGCTGTGGGAGCCTGCTGCTGGATGCCGTCTCTCCCTGTGTCTGAAACCTGAGAGGAAAGAGTACGTTACATGCAGTGCTTACTTGGTCTAGTGATTTTTGGAAGATGGACCTATTATGTCTGCACGCTACATTTAAGATACATGGGCACAGTAAGTCCRACTCTCTGGAGAAGTGCTGAATGTACTGTACTTGTCTAAGTTGGCTGTCCTGCTTGGGTGCAACGGGTATCACCCCTGCCCCAGCGTGGGTCCAGGAAGGCTTTGCACTATTTTCCAGATGTGTCTATGCAATGTCTGTGCAGTTTGGACAGCTGACTGTGTTAAATGAGGTACTTCAGCTGGGTCATATGTAATCTGTTAAAATGTGACATTTCCATGTGTCTTGGGCATGCTGGTTGTCGTAACGCTGTATGAGGCATGGTCAAAACGGCACAGCCTCCAGCCCATGTCTGACTTGCCTCTAATAAGGTTTGGAAGATGGGCAAAGTCTAGATGTAATTTCTGGGCAGAGGAGCTGAAGAAAATAATGTGATAACAGATGTTTGACGTTGCATCCTGTTCTCTCCTGAAATCTATTGTGAAGTTTGAATGGTTAGTGTTACAATGAATGTGGCCCTTTTGTAAACATGCTCTTTGATATTTGGCCAAAACTTTTCATAGCTATATTTTCACCAAGATTGGTGACCTTTTGCTTTTCCAGAGAAAAGCAGTTGGTTAGTTGATTTGTTTTACAAAGCAGTCTTGCATATAATTCCTAAGGGGAATTGTTTATTTTTATTCCTTCACTTGACTTCCTTTGTCTCTAATACCATATATCTGCTAAATTTACTGGGGAGGAGGTTGTCAACTACTTTGCAGGGGATGGCTCTTCCTGCTCCCTCCCACCACCCCTTTTTCTAAATTTCTTGCAGCATGGAGGCTTTTCAGGGTTTTAGTGGTCATCTTGATTATTCCCCCTTCCCAAACCTCTCTTACAAAAAGACAACTGAATTGTTCTCAATTTCTGTGAGAGTTTTTAGTGTTTTGCCGTCRTGGATACAAGCAAGTATAAGACGGTGTGAAGGAATGAATTAGGATAATTTTTTCATTCTTCAGGACTGAACATCAGTCTTGACTTATCAATAGTTTTTGATCTGGTTGAATTCTTATTTCAGTCAGCCTTCTATGCACTTTTGTACTTCTTCACGCTCCTTTTGTGCTCACCCCAAAGTTTGTAATTTTCTTCTGAAATGTATTTTATGCATTTCTTTTACTAATGGGAAAAGAAAATTGTATATAGATATTGGACCTATAAATATTAATAGGATGGGGGATGTAATTTTCAGCTTCTGCCAGGCTGATGACACTTCTCTGTTATATACAACTGCCTGTGACATTTTTGCTCTAGATGTCATCTAGCTTTCTGAAATTGAACATGAAGAAAATGAAACCCTTTGTCACTGTGTTATTTCTGTGGGCTGCTTTTCCCTCTTTTGGCTGTTGTATCTCTATACTGTTTTGACAGTTCCTGCACTTATGGTCAGGTTTGACTGGCTGCTTTTTTGAGATATATGTTGATTAAACCACTAAGATTTTATGGTGATATTATAAGAATATTTTTGGAGGAAACTTCCGTGTCTTGCTGTAGGGCATAGATAATTATATCTACATTTGTCTTGCATCTTAGTTTATTTTGATTTGTTATGACTGCCCTCTTGGATTTTTTTTTTTTTTAAATTTTATTTTTAGGAAATCCTGTATCTTTGTGTTGTGCTAAGAATCTAATGAATATTACTTTTATTCTTCATGGATTTTCTGTTGCTTTTCTGGGAAACAACTTGCAGAGAATCTCTGTGGATTTTTTTTCTCTCTTATTATTGTGGTATGTAGGTAATCAACTTTGCTACCAAATAACAAAACCATTGTGCTTTTTTGTTTTAACCTATTTCAAAATGAACGCTGAAGTTCGCTCTTTTGTTGTCAGGCTGGGAGGCACCATCACGGTACCTACCCAATTAAACTCCATCACCCAGTTACAATGCGTTCCTTAGCTGACGGTCCCATAAGGGCCACGGGGATTGGAAAATCCTTTTGCCCCTTGAGTTGCCCATAAGCCCAGGATGCTGCATACTAGAGGGGATGTATGTTGTTGATGGTATCCTGCATTACATTACCTTCTACTTACTCAGCCTGCTAAAACCAGAGGGAGACATTCTGCTAATTTCAGGGGGCTTTTGCTCAGGATTATATCAACAGGGGACTTTGAGTTCTGTTTTCTGTCCAACAAGCAGATTATCTGAGTTTACAAAATAAATAACAAGAAAAACTATGTAACTTCTATATGCTTGTAATGATTTTGGAAGCATCATTTTTCCTCTTGCTGCTTAGTGCTTTTTAATATTTGTCTGTTTAAAATCAAAACTATGGCGAAAACTTACTTAGTGATAGTGACAAAAACAGCTTAAATTTTCAGAAAATTTAGATCTCCAAAAGTTAACCCCCTTTTAATTCAGCTAAGTGAGACACATGAATTGCTGTAAATATCATGAAGCAATATTAAAAAAAAAACAACCCCAAACCCACCCATGATGGTAAGTAGTATTTAAGGATGTTAACACTTTGCTCATGTTAACACTGAGCAAACCAACAGTACAGATGATGTGTACTATACTGCTCTAAAATATTATTTGCATTGGTTAGGAGCTCCACCTATGATGGGAGGAAAAAAAAAAAAAGGTTAGAAAGTATTCCTGACGTTTTATTTGCTGTTAGTTAAGAGCTTGGGCTGAAGGAGTCTTTTCTTTTTTCAATTAGCAGTAATTACAAAAATATACCCTGTTCTCAGAGCTCTGACTTCACCTTGGCTTGATTTAACTTCCTGTATCACCCTGCTGATGCTTTTGTACCACTCCCGGTGCTTGACATGTGCACAAGCTTAGTTTGTCATCTGGGTCAATTTACGTCAAAATATTTTCCAACTGAAGTTTCCTCTGCTTTTCCCTTCAGCTCTTGGCTGTGGCAGCTCAAACAGATTAATGAGGCTTGGAAAGGCCGACTGCTTTGCTTTGTGAAGAACTGTCACTGAATTTTGGGGAGATAGTTTAGCCTTTTGATGGGGATTTCAGTGAGCAGAAGCATGAAATAAGAAAGGTGGTGCCTGTAACTAGCTAAGCAAAACATTTAAGATGAAAAATGAAGCAGCATTGTGGTTTTATGAGAAACTCTGGCAAACATTTGATAAAATTTCCAAAAAGATCCATAGTAACACATTTACAGTAACTTATTAGTTAATTACCAGATAGTGAAACTAACTGTATTTGAAAAATTTGTTTAACATTTTTTACAAGAGATAACAATTTGAGATACTTTAATGAACTCTCTTAATCCTGAAGCTATCTGCATGTTTTACTCAACCAAAAATAAAATAAGGCATTCATCCATTCTTACTATGAGCTTCCCAAAAGTGAATGTGCAGGCAGAAAATGATTCAAAGATAATCCCCTGTCTCCTGTTTCCTTGTCCCTTCTCAATTACTTTGCAAGATTAATTTTTATTAGCACTTAGTTTCTCTCTCTCCCTTCAAGTTACCAAGGGCTTGTCAGCAATCAGGTAAAAGTAGCAATTGCGGAATGGGTTGTTGCTGGAGGGGTGAAGTGTCAGCAGCCGAATATGTTTTGCAGCGCAGATGGCTAATTTTGTGTTGTCTTGCTGTGTGATTTTTTTGATCCCACGTGGATACTGCCCTGATGGTGCCAAGCCTGGTCCTAGACAGAGTGGTGGATGGCAGCTGTTTAGCCTGTAGCTAAAAGTGGTAGTGAATAGGAACGGGTGCTGAAAATCCGTGATGAACAGGAATGACTTGCAAAGGGATTTCTCTGTGGACAGGGCAGGTGAGTGGGATGGGTTACTTTTAGATTTGCTTCAACTCTGTCATGATAGAATTTCACCTCCTGCTTGATACTGCTGCGCCTGTGCTGGTGCAGCACTTTGTAAGCATGCAAAATCCTGGTAAATTTGAGTGGCAGCTCTGCTCAAGTACTGAAGAGGGCCCTCTCTGAAGGCACTGGTGCATGCAGTGAATTTAACTCAATGTTTCCAGTCAGTTCAATCCATACTACAAATACTGGCTTCTGTATTGTGTAAAGAAGCCTCAAAAGATTGTCATTAAAGCTTGCTAGTCAAGGCAAATGGCAAACAAGTGAATTCTGAGGCATGCCAATAAAGAAAAATTGGTATTATATTTGCCTTCGCAGTTTGATTATGCTGCTTTTAGCAACTTCACTGCAAGGATTGAGGGTGACAATTTTTTTGCCAGCCTACTCCCTTAGATACTTAGGAGCCCACAAGCACCTGTTGAAATCAAAGTTTTTAAAACACCAGACAGGTGTCAACAAGTTTTTAAGGTCTTCTGGAATGCAGGGCAGAGGGAGAGGAAGCGATTAAAATGGTGCACGGTGCTCAGCCTGGAGTTTACATCTGTTGAGAAGCTGGGAGCAATGCAGATTAAATCATTAAACAGCATTGAAAGAGAAGAAGTAGGCTTTATTCTTAACAAGCAAATATAATGCGTTTTCTGAGCAAATATTTTTCTATGTAGCGTAACCAATTACCAAATCACAAATGTACAACCTTTGCATTAGAAATAGCCTTACTGTTAAAATAAAGGAAGTCTCACTGTTTATCTTGTTAACTCTCTTTCCTGCAGCCGGCTTGAGTCATATGTTGCTTTGGTTTGACTGTGGTAGGGATGGGGTAGCATTTTGCTGCTGAGATTACAGTATCAAAAAAACTACATAACTAATTTCTGAGTCTCTTCCAAATCAGTTAATGTTGTTATAATAGATCGTCTCACCTGCATTGTCACGGAACTGGAAAGAATAAAAAAGAAAAAAAAAAAAGAAGGAAAAAGAGAGCTGAAATGCTGGTTTTAACTCCATGGAAGATGTACTGGTAGGGGTGGGATCAAGCTTTGCTCCTCTGAGCTGGCTGTCTACGCTCCTCCTGCAGTCTGATGAGAAATTAGCACATCAGAGTGAGGCGCATTGCATCTGCGAGGTAGACGTAGGTCTGTCCAAATAAGTTAGTGTGAATGTCTAACTCAGATGCAGATGTCTGAGTGTGGGCAATGAACATTGCCCTAGGTACACATTGTGAACAGTTGAAGACTAATTTTGGCACCTCCGTCTTTTTTTTTTTCTTTCTTTTTGAGATTCACAGTGCAGAGCTCAGTTTCTAGATGCTTCATTTGAAATTACATATTAATTATGACTGATATTTAATGTATGTTTGATCATTTCTACTTGGAACATGGCAAAGAAGGAATTGTGCGTTATGTACGGTAGAGTAATAAACTGTAGGATGTAATATAAATTCTCTAATTGGTTTTTTAAAAAAATATGAATGTACTCTATGGCTAACATAGTTTAGTGTGTCTGTGTTAGAGCCCAGAACCTGCATTTGAGGTTATGACAGTATTTCTGAAGAGAGTAGACAGAGCTGTATGCTGGAGAAATGAGGAGCTGTGTCCATCTGGCTCAACAGGCATAAGTGCATAACTTAACTGATTGTCAAAACAGTAAAAAATTATTTATAGAGGGAAGTTACCGACTAAATTTCCTATCAGTTGAAAGTCGCCACCCATTTTTTCAGGTGGAAAAAATCCACAAGTGGTTTTAAGCACTGCTTGGAAAAATTACTGATACTCTCTAACTTCAGGGATACCAGATGTTCCTCTTGCAGTTTAAAAACACTTTGAGAACTTCTGTCATAACCATGTGTACATAAGCTTATCTTGTGTTGCAGCCTGTATACAGTGGTTTTATCTTTTGTGCAGTTAACCTTTCAAGAGCTTATCCTGATAATATTTTAAATGCAAGGAATTTTCTTTTTTTCCCTGCTTTTTTATTTAAAAAAAAAAAAAAGATCAACAGAGGAGAAAAATCCGCACCCAATCCAGACCATAAACAAGTGGAAGGTTTCATGATACAAGGGGAAAGTATCTTGTAAACGAGGATGGGATAGTCTTTAAACAGAGCATACCCGGAAACTATCCCTACTTCGAGGCTGAATAAACAAAACTCAGCAGTATACAGTGGGCCTGAACTGGCAGATTTTATACTATTAGTCTGGATTGTAGCTCACGAATGGTATGCTTATGTGCATGGCTAAGCTACAACTACTTCTGCCAATTTCCTGCTCCAAATCTTTTGCTAGTTTTGGAGTCACTGTGCAAATGACCAGAAGGAACAAGTTTTATTTCTTCACGTCCCCTCATATGGAAGATGGTTTGTTGCAGAAGAGAACAGAGCTATGCATCATTAAACTGGACCATTTGTTACTAGCACCTCTTGGTCGGTATATCAACAGCTGTAAGCATTATGCTCACCTCTGGGCCAAAAATGATGTTTCAACAAACGTCAACTTGCGGACTAAGTCAGGCTGGTGTAATTTGATTTTTGAAGCATTAGAAAAGCATTGAAAAATAAAAAAAACCCAACCCTTCTGGTATTTCTTGAGTGGCCTCCAACTTCAGAGCAAACTTCCTAAAAAGAGAAGGTGAGCTTTGTGAAAATTGGAAACTGTGTTTGCTGTCAGCAGGTGACTTTGTGGTGGCCTGGAGACTGCTTGTCATGCAGATCTACCTTTTGAAAGAACTCCCATCAATGTCAGCTAAAGGTCAGCCCATTTGCAGACAGGGTAGGGCTGCAAGCTCAGGTGGGACCAGAGCTTACCCAATTCAGTTTCTGCATCCACCTTCTTTGAATGTTTTTAGGTTTTGTGTTGTGGTTTTAAGTGTTTGCATGAGACGAAATGTATACCAATTCCTCCTTTTCTGTGTGTGCTTTCTCTTACTTTGGAGTCTTTTCCTTTATTGCCATGTATAATAGGAGTTCCAGGCTGCCTGCAATAAAAACCATGGTTCTGAATGGCAATTTTGGTATCGCTCATGAGAGATGAACTAGGAGACCTTCAAATCAATTTTTGTTAAAATTCTCCATGAAGAGGCACAAGTCATTAATACATAGTGGTCTTTCACCTGGAGTTGCTGCTTACTGAAGAGAAAAATGGAGAAAAACTTCATGTCAAAGCTTACAGCAAAACCATGCATTCAAAATAATTCTTTTTGGAAACATTTTAAACAGTATTTATTGCTTTGATGTTGCCTTGATCATATTTTAATGCTTAATTAAAAATAAAACTCCAAGCATCTGAAATTATATTGTACCTTAAAGCTCAAAGAGAGTAGTTTTGGTTTTAAGTATATTTTTGCTCAGACAAAAAAAATGTCAGGCTATTTGATGTTATGTCATATTAGAGGAGTACACTATTGGCACTGATGTATATGATGTTGGTTTCCATGAGAATACTGATGTGAATGAAGTTTACCGATGAGAATAAGGGCATGAAAGAGAAGGTCCACAGGCTCCAAGAAAAAGTAAAAGAAATCTATAATTGTCAGTAGAATCTGCAGAGGTTTCTCAGTGTATCAGCTCAGTTGAACAGAGCTAGACAGAAGGAGAAGACTCTGCTCTCATTCCTCAAGGATTTGTTAGTCCCATGCTATCAGATTCCTCATCTGCACTGAATGTGATGAATGGTAAGGGCCCGGAGCAGCTGGATGCTGTCTCTGTGAGCTGCCAGGCTGTTCTGCACAGACTGCTGCATGCACCTCATGTTCGGTGTCCACAGTGAATAGTAGGAAAAGGCTTTGTGTTTCTCACACCTTGTTTTTTCCTTCTCTCCTTCTTTTCTGCTTTCTTCATCAATTATGTTGATGAATAATCCTGTTTCCATGCAAGTATCCAACAGATTCAAATTCTGAAGTTGTTGAAAGCCTGAAGGTGACACTTTAACTTTAGCTACTGCAGTAGTTGCTTTAAGGGTAGATGTTGATGAAAGGAAGCAATGCTAATTGTATCATTTACATTTCCTATGGGCAAGGCACACAGTGCTCTTCTTCCAATCCTTATACAATTGCTTTTACCTGTGTGGTACACCAGGTCTGGCTACTGCTGTATCTCACCTGGTCCTTTGGGTAATGGACAACTCTTTGAAAATAAATAAATAAAAATAGTGGCATAGCCTGGATGCTTTGCTCATATCAGATAACTTGTGCTTTTCTTTTTAGATTATACATTCTTCCCCATACATGTGTGCAGGTACTTTCCAACGGTGCTAGTGTCAAGATAAAGCCAGTGCATTAACTGTTATTGCAAGAGTGCAAATGAGTGTGGAGAAGGGAGACTGCAAAAACCAGCATGCTGCATTTTTAGAGTAATGAATCTGTATTCTACAGGTCTGGGTACAAAGTCCAGATGATCCCATTGAAAGAGGGTTTGTAACAGAAGCTCTGTCACTGCCAATGTATAAATGTGCTTCTGCCACACATTCTTAATTCTAGCGTACCTGCTGTTTAAAGCTGCCTTACTGCTCTGAGCTGAGAGTCACCTGAAGGTACTCGCAGCTGTGAAGCGTAGAAAGGTTGTTCAGTTTTCTGACTGTGAAGAAGGATGTTGTTTCTGCTAGTGAAATTATGAGGACACCTGTTCCCTGGAAAATAGATCAAACCCCCTGTTTTTTTTTGTTCAGGGCAATGGATAATCATTGTTGGTTGTGGCTGCAGGTCAATGTTAATGCAAGCCAGGCTGAAGTCAACGAGTCATTACCAATTCCACAAGAATCTTAGTCCCAGTAGGAAGCATTATTTAAGCAGCCTATCCTACAGGATATAGCAGAACAGAAAATGATCTGAGAATTCTCCATTGTTTTACTTTTTATAATTGTAAGTACTTGTTCAAGACTTGAACGTTGACCCTGTGGTCTCTGCTCTGTTCCTAGCGGACAGGGCTGTGAGTATAAACGGGCACTGCAGCAGCTGGCACTAATAATCGTGCTTGGCAGTCTCGGCAGAGAGGAGAAGGAATGTGAATGAGCTAAGACACTGAACAGCCTTCTCGCTGGGGATGGAGCGCCTCGTGGATGGGTTTCAGGTGTGCTGCTGTGGCAGCTGCTTCTTTCTGGACCTGCAAACTGTCAAGTTCAAAGAAGTGCCGTTAAACATTGGTTTAAGTCACTGCTTGGCTGGACAGGATGCATGTTGAGAGGGCAAGTAAATGCTTTTCTGTAATTCATCTTTTTGGCTGATTTCCAGTCCCCTTGTTGCTGCTGTTGAGCCAACAACTTTCAAGAACCCCAAAGTGTTTATTTTTTTGGTTAATTCCATTTCTCATGAAAGCACTAGGAAAGTATTATGATGAGAAGACTAACCTACATGTATAGTTACATGCATGCACAGTGCTATAACAAATAGAGGAGAACTTGGTACAGGTAGAAGGTAAGCGTAAAAATGCACAAATAAGACTTGCAAGTGACAAATTATCAAAATTCCTTGTAACAGAGCATCAGTAATGCAGCCCTGGCAGATTGTCTCAGTCATTTTGTATGTAAATGTAATGTGCTTTTCAAACTTTTTTTTTTCTTTAAATTTTGCAGGGACCTGAGCTGATGAATAAATATGTTGGTGAGTCTGAACGAGCAGTGAGAGAGGTGAGAAAGAGCAAGCTATACATAATGTTATATGTTAAGCTTTCTTGGCATTTAAATTCTTCTTTGCTTATAAGGTTACCTTTAAACTTTCCAAATAAACTCCTTCTGGTTTAAGTTTAAAAAATAAAATAAAATAAAAAAAGCAGAAGGGGTATTTTGTGTTGTTTAACTTCCTCCTGCAGTGGCCTGGTGATGCATGTCAAATTTGGGATCCAGTAGCAGCTTTCACTATAAGCCTGCATCGCGCAGTATTATGAATAACTTCTAAAAGGCTTATGTCTGTTCTGTGATGCTCTTTAGCTTTTGAGGTGTGCAGGGGGTGATAGCATTCTGTAAAAATTTTGCATCCCTTAAAACTGAGTGTTTCATTTTTGTTTTTCTAGATCTTCAGGAAAGCCAGAGCAGTGTCTCCTTCAATTATTTTCTTTGATGAAATAGATGCCTTGGCAGTTGAAAGGGGAAAGTAAGTAATCCGGTTAAAAAAATCACAGGTGTTATTTTCTGATAAATTACCCTTACATTGTGCAATCACAAGTGTATTACCTTTCTAGAATTATTTTATTAAATATATTCATTCCACATGCAGAAGGATAGCATTTGTGACTTCTACCCAACCATATTTAACTTGGCATAAACAGGTAAGCTGGTGGAGTTCCTCCTTTCTCATCTCATTAGCAGGAATAATTCTACTGGTTCTCATGCCCTTTGGCTCTTTTCTGTGGTTTTAGCTTGCATTTATTTCCAGTAACTAACTCCTTTCTTTTCCCAGGGTTGTTGCACTGACCTAATATAGTGTCTCCATCAAGCAAACAGTATGATCATATGCTATATAACGCTGGAATTTCCAAGGAGACTACTTGGAAATATGCCTAAATTTATACTTACATTTAAACATTTCGCCAGACTGGGAAAAACTTCATTAAAAGATTTGGGAACACTTATGTCCTTTCATGTGTGACTCTAAAAAAGGGATTATTGTGCAAGCAGCTAACAATTTTTTTTGTTTTTAATATCCTGCTTTGTGATGATTCGAGAGATGTTTAGCTCTTGTCTGAAGGAGGATTATAGCAGGTTTTAGTTGCTACTATAGCATTTAAGATTTGACAGGCTAAGTGGTCTGTCTTGGGGGATACCTTCTTATAAAATACTACTACTTATTGAGAGCAAGTACTTTTTTTCTGTTTCGTTTTGCATGAAAAACTATCAAATATGTGCATGTAGAAAGTATTTGTCCTGTTTAACGGCGCATTGCAACTTCATCATTTTTCTGGAAAAGAAGTTACCTTGGCATCCGTACAGATTCCTTTGTATTGCAAAAGGGCAATTTGTATCTGCAGGAAGGGATAAAAGGTGTCATTCTGACATTTCAGCAACACAAATAAATTGTTTATCTTATAGGAGGTGGCATCACGTGCAGCATAGAGCTGTCCTGTGAAATTGCTAAGAAATGAACACATTTGCCGTTGAAAATGTAAAATCTGATAGAAGATGTCTTCATCAGCATCCTTCTCATGTGCAATGTATGCAACTGTGAAATTTGTAAACTTTCTAGAAATGCTAGACACCCTGTGGTACGCACTGAAACACCTGCCTGCATATCACAATAGAGAAGTTGCAAAAATGTGTGCTGGAATCAAGCCAATAGAGGGGGAAAAAATATCTCTCCCTGCTGCAATTCTTAATGTGTTTAGCTTTCAGAAACACCACTTCATCAAGATAAAACCTTTTGGAAGAATAAGCCATAGTACATTTTAATCAGCCTTTTCACACAGTGCCCTAGAGGTGTTGAGTTTGTTTGTTTACTTTATTCTTTTAGGGAGTAAACAACCCAATTTTACCTTACCTGGAACTGTCTGTGTGGGGTACTAGGCCTGGCACAGCTTGCTGAAGAATGTGGTATGACCTGCTGCAGTCGTGTTGTGCTGGAGACATCTGGTTTTGGAGCTTTAAAAAGAACAGGGTGGGACACACAAATATTTCATTGTCAAATCTGAACCAGATGGGAGGTAAAATATGTAGCAGAGTTCTCATAAAATTCATCTGAAATTAAATGGTGTAGGAAACCAGACAAGGCACTTACTAGAAATGGCCTTTTTTTACAGGCTGACTTTGCACAGTAGGAATTTGCAAATGCATTAGAGATGCTAACGATTTGTGGCCTCTGGAGATCCATTTCCTGTACTATTCCTAACCATACTGAAGTTTTCAAGGAAACACCTGTTTATATTGTCTCCCTATTCCCTCTGTTGGTTGAATTAGTTTTCTCTGCCTTGGCAGTGAAAAACACTCTGATACAGCTTTGTAAAAGTTTTTCCTCTCAGTTTAAATCCTTGTTAGGATTCTGTGGGCTGTAGGCTTTGTGCAGAATGTGCTGTATCCCAAATCTCCCTGGTAGGTAACCTCTCCTGATCCTAACAGGACACGTCCAGAGATACAGAGAAGCCTAAACTGTTGTGAGAGTAGTTTTATGCGTAGTTCAGACCTGAAATACAGATATGAAATAACATTGAGTAATTGCTTAATGCTTTTGCTCTTCAAAGCRCTTTGCCAAGTATTCATTACCCCATTATTACTTGTTTAGATTTGACTAAAGCTTGTGGGTTTAAAACACAAATGTTTTGCTCCCAACCTTCTGTAGAGATCACTAAACAATCCCTTCTCATCAGCAGGCCCATACAAACTAATAGACTTTGTCATTAATTATAATACAGGTAGATCAAGAAAGCTAAGGAATTTTCTTGTTTGCACCATTCAATATAATGTCTCCTTTGCATCATGTAGTGGAATCTCTGTCACTGCACAAGCCATTACTCCATGGCAAACACTGTAGCTACATTCAGATATGCCACAGTGTTTTATTTATTACTCCCAAGCCATAACTCCATAATTGTGATACATCTAACACTCTACCTAATGTAACTGTCTCGTGTAGCAGTTTTGTTTTACAAAATGTATTTGTGTGCACTTATTAGTTACAAGAAATAATACTTTGAAGTCAGCAAAAATTATATTAATTGACGTTGTTCAGTGTCAAAGTATATTATTTCTGAAAAGATTATTTCTTATTCAGCCTGCTTAGAAGTTCCGTATGTTTTATCTATATGAAATAAGCTCCTGGGTTTTTCTTCTTGTCTGTGCACACCCTTCTCCCAGTTTTGCAGGTGGGCAGCAAACTAATACATATTAATCAAAGAATTAAAAATGTGGGCTGGATACATACTAGCCTCAAAGAGAATTTACAAAAATGTAATCCTACACCTCTGAAAAAAAAATAGTTCACTGTAAGGAGCAATTGCTTGATGGAGAAGTCTGGAGATCCTTGATGCAAGAAGATGACAGGGTGATTCTGAATGGACTTGAGTTTCCAATGTGGCAGTGAAGACAGATAAAGATAATTTGAGCTCTATTCATTTCTGCATTTTGTTGTGTTACACTGTGCTCCTAGCACTCCTGGAATATTTTTCCCTCTCTGTCTGGTTTATGTTGAGATGTTAGAGGAAGTTTAGAGAGAACTGAAAATAAAAAATTAGGGGCTGAATGGACTGACTATAAAGAAAAAGGGAGGTGTTCACTATAACTGATTCTAAAGAATAGATGATAAACCTGCCAAAGAAAAGATGGTAGAAAGTTAGAGGTGTCACAATGAGTTTTGAGTAGGAAAAATGATTGAGATAGGAAAAACTACAAATCAGAAAGGCTTTGGTAAAGAATTCCCCTTCACTGTGAGTTAGTCATATGGGAGAAGCTCCAGCAACCTACCACTTGACATCTTTAAAACAAAACTGACATTTCACGGATTAACGTGCAGCGAGGAGCAGTCATGCACCGGGAGAGGTGAACTACGTGATGCATGGAGCCTTTTCCACCGCTCTGTGGTTCTAGTTAGCATTTGCTTCCATGAGCGGGTTACGACTTTTTTTTCTTCTTTCTCCTTACTTTTGAAAGATGTTGTTATAACTTTTTGTAGGAGAGACTGTGCTGAAGCGAGACCTGCAGGACTGGTCCAGATACAGCAGCGCATGAGGAGGAAAGTTTGCCTCACAGTAATCCCTTGCCTGGACAAAGCTCGAGAGGCTTTACAAATTGCACAGCTGCAAAGAGTTATGGGTATTTGTTATCCCTTGGTATCCTGACCATGTTAAACCTAATTCTTCTGGCCATTATAGGTTGCCAAGAGGGAAATGGCTTGGTAATTAGACTTGAAAGTGATGAATGAACGTGGCTCTGTGTAAATGCAGCACAGACAGTCTGTGCTGAACTTAAGAAATCTCTGTGCTTTGGAAATGGGACATTGTTTATATAAGTAGGATTTTTAGGATTTTTGGGCAAGAGACGTATTTGTTCCTTTTCTTGTTTTTCAGAAACAAAACATTTTCCCCTTTAACTGCAAATCTTCGTAAAGTAAGATGGGAAATGTTGTAGACTGATGTGAAAGACACTGATAAATTCAATTTTCAAAGGGAGAAAAGGGAAAGACAAGGGACAAAATCAGTACCTTGAATTTGACTTGTGGAGGCTGAAACAAGTTGGTAGGTGAATAATGCTAACCTTTTCAAAGTGAGGGTAGAAGTGACAAAGTGAAGGGACTTCGGTACCAATCCCCTGAAACTGCAATATGATGACACTTTTCTGGGGAGGCATGTTACCCTGTATGCTGGGGGGGAGGATAGATAGATTCCTAAGCCACAATTTAAAATGCTCAGAACCTCTGCAAGATGTACTGTTTCCAGTTTAGGTATTAAAATATTTGCAGTCTTAACCTTTGAGGCCCTCAGACTTTTAAATGAAGCTGTGAAAAACAGCAGCTTCTCTTCTGTACTGTGCCATCTCTGCTTTTAACAGGGACTGTGATAAATCTTCTGTTTTTAAACCAAGCTGTCTGTCTTTCTGAAATATTTTAGCACACTGTACACTTGAACATACCATTGCATTTTTGTATCTATGCAAATTCCATGGTGTAATTGGCAGCCTCTGTCATGAAGGAGGTCAGTATATTGCATCCTAGCAATGAAACCTACGGGCTGGATCCTGCAGGGACAGAGCAAAGTGGCATTAGGTAGGATAGAGGTTCTCAGTGGAAAACCACCTTGCACAGGGTAAATTACCGGTAGTAGAGCTGGAGGAGGTATTGTAACCCTAATATTACTTATGCAAAGGCAAAAGAAAGTGAACAAAGAATACACAGAAGAAATGGAGTTTCCCTGTGCCATACCTGTGTTGTGAGGGACCCGATTCTAGCAGCTGGCTCCGTTAGGCAAGGAGCTTTGCGTTTCTGGCTTATGTTGGTACCAGTTGTCTCTGAATTGGGGAAGATCAGCTGATTCCCTGCAATATCTGAGCTGTGTTTGGATGTGATAGAGAGTTGAGGCATTCAAAACTTTTGTCACTGCTGTCTGAATTCTTTAAAGTTTTGGAATTTGGTATYCAAATAGAAATATTGTTTGGGGAAAAAAGCTGCATGTCCAGTGCCAGCTTTCTGTTTTAGGCCTAGCAAGGAGTGGTGAAAAAGTAAAGTTTTGAAACTATTTAATCGTACAGTAAAGCTTGTAATTTGCTTTGGAATAGCAATTTTAACAAATAACATTACCCACAGGTTGTGTGTATATATGATGTCTGCAACCCCTTTAATTTTAAAACAAACTCGTTAATGATTCTTGTCTATCAAGAATCCTTTAGCACAATGTGTTTTAAATCTGTGTTTCTTCCTTTTTGTTTAAAAAACCCAATAATTTGTAACTTTGCCAGCTTGTATTGTAATTTGGACATTAGAAGTCAGCAGAGAGTTTCGTTGGCATCAGTGGAAGCAGGACTGCGTTTTCTTGAAGTCATTCAAGTGCATGGATAAATGTACAGGGTTTAGAGGGACTAATCAAGTCAGTTAATGTAGGTAAGCCTGTTCTGCAGTGCTTGGGAGTGCTGTGGCAAAGTTGACCTGCAGCAAGATGCTTCAGCCAAAGACATGAATTTGAGCCTCTGTCTGGATTCCTGCCAGAGGCCCAGTTGAAACAGATACCAGGATTAGAGGGATCAGAAGTGGGCATACGTGGTGACCACTTCAATTCCCGGTACAGTGTTGGCTGGAAAAAGGTTGACTTACCCGCACTAAATAGGCCCAAGCAGGCTACAACTGCCTGCAGTGTTAGGACTATAACAACTGAAGGTACTTTTTTTTTTTTTTTTTTTTTTTTTTAAAATGAAATACAAGGGGAACATAATGGTAATTAAAACTTATAAATGAAACCTATTCCAGATAAAAGTGAACCTCTTAAATATTGTTATAATGAAATTAAATCCAGTCTAGTTAGTTACTTCTAGGTCTGTAATACTTCCAACTTAAACTGTACTTGCTTCCCTGGTAGACATGATTGATTGCGGTTTTCAACTTGATTAACTTCCAGGAATGTACAGAGGCGAAATGCTGAGGAAAACAGAAAGAAAGGAAATGGGAAATTTACTGTGCATCAGGTGTGTGTTTGGGGTTTTCTTTGATTTTGTTTGTGTTTTTTTTTTAAGGCAAGGTGAGTATTAACAGAATAGCAAAACTCTTCATGTTAGCATCCATCCTGTTCCAGCTAGATGGTGGAAGGTCTAACGCCCATCTTTCTCAGACGTGCATCTGGAATTAGTTGCAGGCAGATGGAAATGGACAATGGATCACCACCTAGGTACTTAAGGATTTGGAGATGTGCTTGGGGAAAGCCCTCTGGAAGAAAGCCTGTTGATTCCAAACCTGTCTCAAACTGGCGCCTCTCCTCCTTTTTTCTCTTTCCATTGCGTTTCATTTTTCTGGGCCTACTTCACTAACTTCTGGAAGCTGCAATAATAAAATATTTGGGCAAATGGAAGAGGCTGGTTGCATGACCGTGGAGGATAATTAGAATGTTTCTGCAGCAGTCTGTAGGCCATTTGTTTCAAAGTCACCTGCTGACAGCTGAGCGCTGTCTCCTGTTTTCACAAAGCTCATCTTCTCTCTTTAGGAAGCTTGCTTAGAAGTTGGAGGCCACTCAAGGAGTACTAGGAGTTCTTTTATTTTCCTATGCTTTTCTAATGTCTTAAAAACCAAATGACATGAACTGCACTTAATTGGTGAATTGACAGTTGGCAAAACACCATTTTGGCCTGGAAGTGACCATAAAGCTAAATGTTCTACCCAGTCTCTGAATTTCCCAGACTTCCCCAGGTTTCCTCTGGAGATTTCCCTTCTGTAGTACTTGAATTTTCCTCTTGACTAAAAGGGAAGATGTGAAACAATATAGTGGGTAATAGCTGATACAGGTGCGTACAGAATATGACAGCATCTAATTGTAGGGTGCTGATGGAGGGAACGGTTTAGGATTATCTTCTTTCAGAGTTTTTCTGATGACACAGGCAGGAAAATTCCCTGCTATGGGGAATGTTTCTTATCTTAGCACTGAAGAGGGTTTGGTGTTTTTTGTGGTGTKTGTTTGTTTGTTTTGTTTTGTGTTTTTTTAATGAATAGCCAAAATATTTAACTGATACCATACAAGATTTGCATGCTGTATACCTCTCCTAGACTTTTTAATAACATCCAAGCCTGTAGTATCTGTAGTGGTCTGAACTCATAAGATGCATTGAAGTTGTACCATACATGTGCCAGAAGTGAATTTGGCCCAGTGTTTTAATAATGATCTCTTAGGCCTAGGTATGCTTGCTATGCCTTTTTATTTTATGAAATACCTCTTTTGTTGTGAGTGCATGTACATAGAGGAATCAATTAGTAATTGTGGATGACAGTTTTGCAGCTCAAACCAGGGATCGTGCTTGTAAGCAGAAATACGTATGTGATGCAAAAGGTGGTGTGATTTTGAGAGGGAAAACTGCTATAGGGAAAAAATAGTGATATTGTGCCACTTATGTAAAGATGCACGTCTCTATAAACCTAGAATATTTAGTAACATTTGGGTTTTGAAGCCCCAATAGCATTCAAGGGAAACGAAGTTCAAAGCTAACATAAGGGCCCACTCTGCGATCTTTAGATATAAGAATATTCTGACTGAATTAATATTTCACAGGGTATATTTGTGTGGAAGAGCCTGCTTTTTCTAACTGGCATGGCAGTGTCCATTCTGGTGGACAAAATGCACCACTGATAGAATTTTTGAGAGAAATTCGATATCTGGGAAGATGAGACAATTGTTATTTTTCTCATAATGCTATTGGAGTAGATTTTTTTTTTTTCCCCTAATGCTGTGGAAAACCTTGAACTGCCAAAGCTATATTTCACCAGAGTTTGTGAGGGAAGGAAATAAAACAGTGTGACAGTTAATTACAATCACGGCAGTTGGACTGAAAAGATGGACTTGGCAGGTGCTCCTCGCTGACAGGTTATCCCTGCAAAGCCCTGACAGAAATGTCAGACTCAATAAAAATCCTTCAGACTGTGCGAGCAAGGCGACTCTCGCGTGGGAGTGTGCTGGCAGGGGGCTTTGGTATTTCAGGAACCTTCTACCTTGGTAATTTGTGGAGAAGTGGAGTCCTGCCAGAAAGGTCTATTTCAACCTGTATTAATTTTCTGATACCAACCATTTTGTCATGTCAATGAGTTTTACGTTTGTTTTGATATGAAATTATTTCCAGAGATTCCAGTGAAAGAATTATTTGAGATGATATCACGTCCACAAGTATTTTTAAAACCCGTAAGTTTTGATTATGATTGCAATTCTTTTGTTAGGGGGAAAAATAGTAAAGGCAACTTTTATCTGTATGTAAATCTTGCCTGATATGACATTTTGGAAAAGAAGGTGGGCTGTACTCCTTTCTCACAAAACCTGGATTATAGATTTCAGCTGGGAGATTAATCCCTCTGTAGTGATTTATCCTGGATACTTCTCCTGAGGTCTGTCTCTTTGACCTCACAGATCTGCCTGAGGTAGGGTCATCTGTGCAGACATGGGGCTTTTCAGGAGAGGGGCCCTCCCAGACTTCCTTCTGGTTTTGTAGCTTCACAGTTGCTGTGGATTTAAGAGTGCTCAAAATGTTATTGTGTATTTCCTGTATTTCCATGTCTACAGTGTAGCAGCGTAACTAAATTAAGGTCCTGATTCTGAAGCTAAGGTGTTCAGACAGGCTTCAATGCCATTGAACAGTGGTGGGACGGAGAGTCACCGGTTCTCCTTTATAGGACTTAAATGRTGATTGAGACTTACATACGTTTTCCAATGAAAATGACATCTGGTGTTCTGAAAAAACATTCATTCCRTTGGCTTTGGAAGTGTTCTGGGTTGTCAGATGATGCAAGTGTACGTTTGTATTAGCTCACAGCGGTGATGCTTACCAAACTTCATCATGAGGTGAAACCGTAATGACTGCATTCTCAGACTGTTTTTAGTTTTCAAATATTAAAAAATCTGTTAGATAAAGGCTCGGGGGCGGGGGGGGAGAAGGGTAACAGATTTAAATCTGGTGATTTCATACATCTGGTTATGTCTGGAAACAAAATCTCCTTAGCTTGAAGAACTATATAAGCTAGTGAACTGTATGTACTTCTTGATGCAGTGATAGAATCAGACTACAGCAACTACATTGCTATCCSCAGGAAGAAGTATGAGAGTTGCTTAAGATGTTCGACGGGAAATGTTGGTGCCCATTGAGATCTGAATCCAGCTGGTTAGAACAGTCATTGGATAAGGCCAAAGGAGATAAGGATAAGAAAAAGAAAAGGTGCTATGGAGAGCCCTCACCTGCTATATTGGATTTGGAGCTGGGCTTCACAGCCTCTCAGTTCCATCAGACAAGGCTAGAATTAATTCAGGTTAATTGTGAGGCTTTGGTACACTGTAGAATGCATGCTTTATTCTGTCAAAATATGTACTGCAAGTGCCTTTAGCTAAAATAAAATACCAAGAACAGGTTTTGTTTTCCATATTCACCTTCAATAGTCTGCTTTAATCCACAGATAGTCTTACCTGACAGGCTTTTGCCATTCAGGAGGCTTCTCTGATGGTCAACTGAAGTGCCTGTGCAGGAGAGCATGTGTGCTTGGTCTGAGACTTGTGGGACACTTGCAGGACTAGCTGAAATAMCACATAGGGGAGGATATCTGGCTCTAACTAATGTAATAAACTAGTAAGCAAAGACATTTTTTGCCTTTAAAACTCCTTCATTGAGGATTTTAAAGAAGGAGGGCTTGGCAAAAGGATTAAAATAACACATAGCCTACAGACTGATGTATTTCATTCTTAGGCCCTTATGGAGCAGCCAGACTCCTCTTTGCTCACACGTTTTTTATTTTGAAGTTCAAGGTATTTCTGGTTAGGGCACGGCTCTTGCATACGCGSACCCGTGCACACATGGCCCTGTGCGGATTATGTGAGGGGCTTAATTCTGACTGCCTGGATTTGCAGGCAGCGTGTTGACAGGAAATTAGTTTGTACCAGGACGTGCCTTTTGAGGGCTATTTCCATGCAGTTGTGATGATGACATCAACATGCGGAGGTCAGGTGCGGGGGGCAAGGACAGCCCCTTGGCTGGAAGCTGGTTTTGGCAGTGCCTCTGTGGGACTGGAGGGTTAATCATAATTTGTTTCTCTGGCTGCCATTTGTGTCAAAAGTCCGGGCAGCCTTAATGAAYGTTGCCTGTGTTAATTTGAAACCCTTGCTAGGAAATCATGGGAAAATGGAAAAACGCATACTTGTGTGTCACCCTTCAGATTAACAGCTTAGGCAGCACTAGAGCTCTCGGAGTGCACGGTGCGGCTCCGATGTGGCTCCGAGCAGCTGGTAAAGAGATCTCTCACTGTAAACCTGTRCCTGCCTGTGATTTTTTTTATGGGGTATCCTGTTAAGCCAAAARCTAATTTGCTGTAGACTCTGTGCTAAAAATGGTGCATTATATGACAACTTAGTGAACTGTGCAAATAAAAGCACTGAAATTGGAAATTCCTGGTGTCATAGGTCCCAGACACCTCTTCATTTGATACTGTTTTTACTATTGATAGTTTTTGTGTGCGTGGTTTTAATGTTTTTTTACTCCACTTTTAACAGATAACAATAAAGCCCCTAATAATGCACTGGTATCCCCCTTGATTGACTGAGCRTTATTATGCCGTCAGTGATTGCTCAGCGGCAATTTTCTGATTATGCCCTAATTGCATGAAAGTCTTTGCAATGTACATTTCCCCTGTAACAGTGGSGGTTTTCTTTAGAATAAACACTTCTTTAATTTATTTTTTTCAATCTGAAGCTTGTAAGAGAAATGTTTATATTAGGGAAAGATGTAATATCCGTTCTAGCCACCTCTCTTTAAAACCAAATATTTCTTCTTTGTTTCTTTAAAAAAAAAAAAATTTAGCATCTCCCCCGAAGTCTTCTAGCTTCAGATCATCTCATATAATGTTAACATTTTGGTCCCAGTGTTACAATTAYTTTTTTCCTTTGCTTAGCTTTTTCTTGTGTGCAGTCTATTGGGTATAAAGTCGAGTAAATGTGAAACTTATGCAGGGTGGGAGGCCTGAATCCCTACTGAGACAAGCTTATGTTACAAAGTTGATTTTAATTTCCTTTAAGCTCTGTGTCCTTCGAAAAGCATTTACTATCCTTGTCCAACACCTCAAGTGTTTTATCACGTTCACCTTTCTATAAGTCAATGGGACTGTGACCCATGGGTATGTTAGAAACATTTTAATATCACTTGGGAATTTCTAATGTGGCTGCAGCAAACCGAAAAGCTGACGACTAGCTAACCCAAGTCCCTTCTCTAATATTTCTTAGCAACCTAAATATTCTGTTAGCCAACATCTATTATAGCTCCTCAAAGATATTTTCCAGACTAGGTCTGATGAGTTAACTGTTTTGCACTGGAAGATTACAGAACCAGTTGCAGAATAGGAAAGTTAGAGAACTTACTTGGAGGAGGTCTGTACAGCAGCGATGGAGTCATTACCGTTGCTTTGGCTCTGGGACATGTAGGAAGCACTATGGTTGCAGGTGTGCTGGTGGTGGATGGCAGTGCTGCAGCAATATATGTGTGTAATAACTGTGCAACTATATGTGTGTATTCTCTATCTGTTGGAAATAATTGGAGCACTTATATTTTAAAATCTAATATTTCTTTTTGGAAACTAGTGTTCGGCAGGATAGTTGTACTGCGTTTGTGTGTGTAGGAGCMTGTATATCTGTATAAATATTTAAGACTACTTTTGAAAAAGGACTTTCAAAAAATCTGAGATTAAAAAATTAGCTTAATCCTATGTAGTTTTGTGGTGACAGTAGAAAAATGTACATTGCAGGAAGAAACCCGGCCTCATTTTAAGTATCAGGCTTCTTTTCTCTTCTTAGTATGAAGTTAGAGGGATCCAGAAGAATTGGAGAGATTAGTTTTTTAAAATTGCATTGAAAAGGGCCTGTTTAAGGGTAGAGAAATGAAGCCCTCCCGTGTGCAGTGGAGGGGGGAATAGCCGTGGAAGARCAGTCCTGTTGGTAAAGGAAGATGTAGGTGTGTGCGTGCTGTCCCCAAGGGAAGGTTGTGTCGAAAACAGCAAGGCTTTTGGCGTGAGCCAAGAGCAGGGCTCCTGGTTTCTGGCAAAGGAGGATAAAACCTGCATTTTCRGTGTTGTCTATCTCCAGCTGCTTTCCCCAGCCTGCTTCAGCTTCCCTGCCCCTGCTCAGCAGAGGGAACTTTTGGGATGAGCCGCTGCCTGCGCTTGCCCCGGCCCCCCCCGTATTTATATGGAGCTGGGTGCTACAGGGAACACGTATACATCATTTGTGTACTGCGGCTGCCAACATGTGAGTGCATACAGTTACCTATGTATGGTCCTAGTATCTCCTAGGCCTAGTATCCTTTCAAAAATAAAAAATTATATGGTGTGTGGTCACCTATTTTTTATAATGTTTCAGAAATAAAGTCTCTTTATCAGAATTAGAAGGATGTTATAAAGAACACAACCATTCATGAGACGTATTATTCATCACAACAGATGTGCTTGGTCTCTTGATTTCATTTATGCAATGTCTTCCTTTTCTGCATTCTTTGTTATACGTGTGAATATATGCACACACACATGTATGTGTGCGCACACATTTGTGTCAAGCATTGTCTAGGAAGAAGATGGTATATAATTTGATTATTCTTTTTAAAATATTGGAAGCTTTAATGAAAATAATAGAGTTTATTTCCAGAATGCTTTTTGTTACATATAGTTAAGCAATTTGAGCAAATTTTCCATAAACTTCAAGGTTACAGAGTTAATTCCAAACTAAAAAAATAAAAGCCTAGAATAGTTTATGCCTTGTCTGTTTAGGTTTTTCACACATTGGCGATTTCAAAACTGTTTTCAGTTTCTCAGTCTTGGGTTTTTTTCCTGGTATCTGGAAAATGAGCTGAGTTAAAGGACTGACAATGCTATTATGAGGCAGTTGGTCAACACTCAATTTATTCTCATTTGATGGGGAGAACACAAAAATGTAGAGCAACTCTGCAAAATACATAACTACCTAATTTTTTATATTGCATAGGATGGTGTAAGCACTCACTTGGATGGTGCTAAAAACAAAAGTTTGTCTGACTAGTAAAGAAGCTGTGTGAATTCAGTTATCTTAAAAATGTTTATTCCAGACATCCACATTGTGTTAAATTCTTTACAACCTACACAGCAGGGTAGTAAGTAAAAAACAACTCAGTTTCTTTACTGAACACCAAGAAATCTTTTGAAGGACTAATTCTCCAATTTGCTTTTACTCACTTCGTATGACTGATACTGTTTCAGGGATTGAAGGTGAAAATAAAAATCAGAAAGAATTAAGGTAAAAAGATGGATCTCTGTAAATTGAAAAGAACAGTATATTCTTTCCTTTCTCCAATTTTCTAGGAAGGGAAAGCTAATGCTGTGACTCTTTTTTTAAATCAGCTCTTCAGGTGCTGGAAACGTGGCAGACCGTGTCTTGGCTCAGCTGTTAACRGAAATGGATGGGATAGAACAGCTGAAGGACGTGACAATTTTGGCAGCTACGAACAGACCGGACATGATAGACAAGGTACGAATAGATTCACTGTTGTATATCCWGTTCTCTTGAGAAGACCAGATTTTGGTATAATTGCATTCTTTTACTCTCCAAACTGTTGTCTAATCAATTTAATGATTAAGAATAGAAGTTTGAAAATTAAGACAAGGCAAAGGAAAGGATTGTGTCCCTCGCTCCCCGCCCTCCCACCCCCCCAGAATTTTTAACAGAAACAAAATGTTTTGTGATAGCCTTAAGTATCTGTTTCCTAGAAGAAATTTTCCTTAAATCAAGCTCATTGAACTTGTGCAACAACATTTCTGTCAAACTGCTTCTGTGGTTTTTGCTTCTGTTGTGTTTGTTTATGCAGGAGTTTGCTGGAGTTTGTTGGTTTCATTAGTTACTTCCTTTCAAAAGATTAAATATCTCCTTGCTGCCATTAGCCTGCTGCCAGCAATACGGTTTCCAACTGTAAACAGTGCAATTTCTCCTTAGATCCTACGGCAACTCTGCTGRAGCGACAAGAACATTTTTAAGTTTGTAAAAACGGGAGGGTTGTAACACTTACTGCAGAAAACCTCCAAACACAAAACCAACCCAGCAGCCCTATAGAAAATCCACTTCAAAAACGTCTACCACTGCTGTGTCTTCTCACAGCTAAGTGCAGTAGACGGACCAGTCTGAAGTGATTTCCTTTAAGATATGTTTTGTAGTGTTGGTAAGGTTCTTTATTCCACAACTTTTCACCTTCACAACATTCATGAATTTGATGACAAGGTAATGAAATTTATYTTTCCTGATCTTTTCTAGGGCTTCTTATAAGTTTCGTAAATACTTTTAATGTTAACACATTCTCCCATTTTAAGCTGTTTCTGGAATAGTCTTTTCGGTTTGTCTTGGAGCATTCAGGCATAAAACTCATATGAAGCACACACTTTTAAAGTAAGGTTCAGATACACATGAAGTCTTGAGAAAAAACCACTTGTATTTTGGCTCCAGAACACAGCCTCTTCCCTTTTGAACTGAAGGAAGCCACACAGCTGATGGTTTCCTGACAAAGGCTTACTTAGAGCTTACTTACACATTGTCTGTGTGCCTGCCATGGCAAAGTAGAGCTAGCAAAGAGTTTTCAGTAAAAGATGATAAAACTCATCAGTGAAAAATAYGCTTGTGCAAAATTGAAATTTTCAAGATTCCACTTTTGTCAAAATGATTTCAATTTTCTTTGACTATTCTTTGGGGTCAGACTAATCTGCATTTGAAAAAATTCTGTTTGTTGAACAGAAGGGAAATTTCCTTCTAAGTCAGTTCAACATTGTACTGTGTTATCTCCATCACCACCTGGGAATTCAGTTCTCTGTGATTCGCCCTTTTGCTGGATTTCTCTTGGGACCACAGTGAATGCTGTTTTGTTATGTTTTAGTTTTTATTTGAAACATTGGCATACTGGGACAGTATTTATTTGAAATATTGGCACAGTACTACCATGTGTTAAGGGTGCCACCCTGCAATACTGAGAACTTTTAGATGGAACCTAATTTACTAGATATATGCCAACTGTACCTACGTCACTGATGCAAATCCAAACCTCTTAGCCTGGGACTGGAAGTTTTCATTTTAATATGGTGGGTAAAAGTTTGCCATCTTTTGTGCATCTGAATTTTAGGGGGATGGTGAACTTTTAAGAACTAACAGCACAGTTGTGTTTAGATGACAACATACCTTATGTATTCTTTCCCCATGTAAATCTGATAGTCTTGAGTTTAAATGTAAAGAAAAGGAAAAAGTTGCATGAGACAGTACTCCCCACAGTAGCAAGCTGTGTGATTATAGGAATTTTATTAGCAAGAAACTGTGAATAGATATTTTAGATTTTTATTTTAAACTGTTTTTACCAATATATAATGGAAAAAAAAAAAGTTCTGGTAACTTGTAGAAAGCATTCACTTACAGAATAGCAGAGCAAAATTTCACCAATCTGGAGGAAGGGGGATTTTAAACTGTGATTTAAAGGGACTGGAGAATCACATTTGAGTGTTGGTATTGCTCACATTATGCTTTATCCAGAGCAGACAGGCTATACCAGGCCACCATCTTCTGGGTCTATGCAATATTTGCAGTGCATGAGTTGCACTTTTTTTCTTTCCATGGAAGAAGACGACTGACACCAGAAAGCATTTGTATTGTGAACTTCACTTAATGGGAAATCTATCAGTATGGGCTTTTAGTTTACTTTGTGATAGGTGATCCCTTTGAAAAGGTAACATTTTGTTAAATCAATTTAATATTTTATATGGAAATATCAGTTCAGTTATGTATTACAATAAATGTCCTATTTTCATAGGTGTATGATGACTATACAGTAATTTTTAATGCATGAACTTTACATATGGTATAAAGGCACAAGGCAGTCTGTGTTCTCTACTTCCAGGGACTGGGAAGATGTCTGGTATACTTTTTGTGGCTATCTTTTAGCTTTTCAAACCAAGAAATGCTTGAGGAATGCATGCTTTGTAAGTTTTATATCATATGCTTACAAAATTGGTAATAATCCATTCAGCATCTTCATTTATGTGGCTGCTTCTTAACTGACAAATATGTGATGATTAATCTTTTGTAATTTGAAAACAATACATGGGAATATCAAAGGCAAGGGTATTCCCCTGAGCCTAGTGCAAACTTCATCATCCCTGCAAACACTACAGTGTGTTGCTTTCGGGTAGTGAATAGATTTTGAGTCAGACTTTATAAAGTTATGTTTAATGGTAAACTTGTTTTGACTTGTTACAAATGTCTATTAATAAGGTAATTTCTCTAAGGTGTCATGATTGTACTGAAATATTATTCCAACCTTAAGTTGTGTCCCATGTTTGTAGCACTTAGCTACTTTGCATCTCATTCACGTGATGCTGGAAATACTTCGGGATAGTTTCTGTTTTTTGTAAGAAAACAGAAACGGCATGTACTGYTTTCAGCCATGTATGATACAGAAAGTGATTTCTCTTGGAAGGGAAATATTCTGGAACAAGATGTTCTGAACATTCTTTGAAAGTGATACAAAGCCAAAACATTCTGAGTCAGTAATAATAGTAGAGTCTTCCCTTTTATTCTTCATTCTATAAGTAGAATTGATGAGCAATAATTGGAAAAATGCTTTTCRTTTTTGGTAACTTACCTGCTCAGGACTGATTTTTTCATACCTAAAATATTTTGCAGTAATTTTATGGAGCCACTTACAATTCAAAGCTTGTCTGTATTTTCCCATRTATCAGTTGGCCTAACAAGAGAGATCACTCATTCCCACAAACCTCACATAAAATATTTTAAACACTGTGTATAATTTGCTTAGCTTGAAATTAAATGTTCTATTCAGACATATACGTGGACAAGTTTTCAGGTGTAGTCTGACAGATTTCCATGGAAGAAAACCTGGACCAAATCATCAGGATTTGTGTGTCCTTTTTTTCTTTTTCAGTGAAACCTGTTTTCCTAGCCCTTTAGTACGAGGCTTATTTCTTGGGTGAGAAGGGTGAATTGCTATCATTACCTGCCCATGCAGATATCTTTTTTTCCTCTTAAGCAGTGTTTCAATYTCCATTAGCAAGGGTACAGCAAAGGAAGAGAGACTGTCAGATCTCCGGGGACCTTGGTGAGTGTTTTAGCACAGGAAGCAAGATGCACGTTGCTGCAGCATCAGATAGTTTCACCTCCTGCTGGGTCAAATTTGAATGTCAAACACATTAGCTGTGATGTAAAACACAAGACTCGCTGAGTGAAGTGATGGCCTGTGGTATAGGATGACATCCTGGTGCTCCTGACAGCTTCACTTCTCGTTATCGTGGGGTGCAGAAAAGATGTATCCTCAAATATGCTATTTGCATAAGAATGACAGGATGTGATAGGACAAATGAAGATTAATGAGATGCTGTGCTGTCAGCGTTGCCCATTGTCTCTAGATTGATGATGGTCTGGATTTTGTCCGCATGCATGGGCTTCAGTGTAGGTTAAACCAGAAACTATCCTGCTACRTTGAATACTGAAGAGCTGAATCTTTACGAATGCTTTGTTACTACAGGAGGGCTTGGCTCCCAATTTTGAAGCATCTTGCGTGTTGGTATAAGAACATGTGTTCTGCGTATTGTGCCAGAGTGCAGAGGATTTTTGCTGCCTCCTTTTGCATGTTTATTTTGCTTTTTAAAAAMTTCCTGTTCCCTAGCCTTCCTCCTCACTTTCTTCCTCTTCTACCTTCTCTTCCTTCACCTGCAAGTTTTGCTGTTCCTTAGATAAGCTTTGTTGGCTTTGGTGTATTTTTGGGTTTGAATTCAGCTTATTTAGTTCAAGAACCACGTGGATACTACTGAATTGTCTGTTCTGCTTACATGAACAAAATAAAACAAAACTGCAGCCTATATTCTTCCTAGCAACTGCCAAGCATGAAGAAAGGGAATAAAACTCCCTTCCCCCGTGGTTCATTTGGATTTGGAAGAGTCTTTTGGGCAGAGAAGTCAAACAGAGGTTCATGAAGTTGATCTGACCCTCAAAATGTTGATTACTGTGTAGTTATGGGACAACGTTAATTTAAAGTGGCTTGTTTTGATGGTAATAAAAAATGCATGATAGAGCCATTTGGCAGAATCAGTAAAGAAATTATAATTTCTTGCCTGCAGCAAAAGTAAATAATCTTTCCTCTTTAAAAACATCAAAGTTCTGTCTTTCTGAAGGCTTATGGAAGAAATTCAAATATTTAGGTTTGCAGTTTTACAAGTTAAAAGGAATAGGAAAGAATCTTGCATATTTATTCATTATTGTCTGGAAATGTATATGTGCTGTAACAAAGCAGGTGATGCTACAAGCATATTTAGCAGTCAGATGTAGTAGCACAAACTTAACTTGCTACCACGTAATATATTTTCCTATTTACGTATTTGCCTATTTGTGATTTCCATTTTGGTCTTACTAAAAGTTCTTCCTATGTTACAGCTTTGACTTGGTAGGATTTTGGTTTCCCCAAATGTAGTGCAGGACTGTAGATTTACAAGCCACATAATCTATCAGTCATGTACTATGTTTCCCTCTGTGACACCTCTCCACCCCGCCGTTTGATCAAAGATCGTAAAAACTCTAGTTGGAAGGGTCCCCTGAGGGTCTTCTGGTCCAGCCTCCTGCTTCAGCAGGGCCAACTTCAGTGTTAGGTGAAGTTGCTCAAGGCTGGTCCAGGAGAGTTTTGAGTTTCTCCAGGGATGGCAATTTCASAGCCTCTGGGCACCTGCTGCACTGTTTGACCACCTTCATCGGGAAGACTTTTTTCCTTATATCTGACAGTCTAGCTTGCTGTAACTTGTGCCTGCTGTGTACCTCTGAGAAGTGCCTGGCTCCGTCTTCTCAACAAACCATTCCACCACTCCCTGCTGCTTTAGGTATGCGAACACAGATAGAGTTGTACATGGAATTGTGAAGGCAAACTTTGATTTTTTTTTTTTTCTTTTTTTTTCTTTCTTTTCTTTTTTTTTTTTTTTTTTTTGTCCCTAGCACTCAGGTGGGAAACCCCCTAATCAAGCTGTGCCTGAAAGAAGGCCCCACCTGTGCTAAACTGCTTTAGGACTCTGGAGGAGGAAATGTAACTATCTCGCGTTTCATTCTGCTCTGCCATTGGCTTTGGCTCAAAGATGAGCAGTCAAGTGTCCCTTAGCCTTGCAGTGATACAATATGAACACAGTCCTAGGCAGGGAAGGGGGATATGTCTCTGACTGTCATTTCTCAGCATTGCTTCTGTGCAGGTTTCATCCAGATTTGGAAGACAGGGGGCACAAGACTGGGTGCTTTTTAGGAGATGGTGCTGGTACACTTAACTGCTTGGCAAAGTGTTTTATGACAGTCGAATAAATTAGTACTAAGTAAACACTACTTAGAGTGAAATCTTTTCACATACTCAATTTGGCACTGTTAGGTTACTGGAGGTGAAGGTCCAGCCTCAGGACTGGTAGAGATAACTAACAAGCAAGCTGCTAAACTGCTTTCCATGCCTGATATCGTATTACTGAAATGGGTCTTCATTTGTAGATGGGCTTTGTAGGCATCACGAGAATAGAACAGGTGGGAAAGTATTTCAGAGTAGGAATCAAAGTACGTAAATGCAATCACCATGTCTTTTCACACTGCTGGACTATTTTTTTTTTTTTTTTTTTTTTTTTACTTTTAATGCTGAAATGCCTCTTTGCTTGTTAAAGGGCACTCCTCATATTCTTGTAAAGCCCTGGGATTAAAAATAGAGAGAGAGATTTTGTGGGTCTCCTTTTCAGTCAGCCAGCACCTACAGTACTTACATCATTTTGCCCAGGTGCAACTATGGTTCTTTGAAATAACAGAAGATGTGGTATTTCTTTTGAAGACAAGATTGTTCTGGAGCATATAATAAATTTCCAGAAAATGCAGCTTTAGGGAAAAATTATATCAAACTACATGCCATTGAAAAGAGGATCTGATATTCTAAAATAGTTTCACAATCTTGGCACTATCACTTTTTCCATCAGTTGATTTTCTCTTTTGTGTTTGGGCTTTTACCCTTAACTTGCAACTCTGACTAGGGCAAGGAGGTGCTCTGGAAAGTAGCTATTTCTCAAAGGTCTAATTTTGCCTTTATTAATATCAGATGCTTACACTTTAGGGTGCTTAAGAGTTTACTAAGTTCATTTAAAAAAAGAAGAGCGAAAGAGTGACTAAAGTGATTTAAAAGTTGTCACACATTCTTTTCACTCTGCCAAACTGAAATGACTAAATAGACACAGTTGATGAGCACTTCTATTTACTGGTCAAGACTTCCAAGTTGATGATTTGAGGCTGGGTTGCATAGTGAACCCATAGTCCCTAAAGAGCCTGACCACTCTGTTTAAATGCAGAGGTGGTTTTTGTGTTCATGTACAGACGTATGAAGTTTCTCTTTAAGTCAAGAACTAGGTTTTAAGATTCACCTGAATCTCTCTCTCTCCCTTCCCCCACCTCCTTCCTCACTGATGAAAACTCTGTTTTCTCATGAGTACAGCAAATAAAATATTTCCAGGTGTGCAAAAGTGATTTTCGTTTCCAACTATTCGATTGTCAGAGTGTGGAGGGCTGAGTAGTAAATCAGCCTTAAGGCTGCTATGGTTTTAAAAAACAAAATCTTAGTGGTGACAGCTGAAGAGCACAGTGACTTTTTCACTCAAGATTTATTACTTGCCTGAAAAGAAGGGTTGGAGGGAAAACTTGCTGGGCTGCATATTTTCTCCTTTAACAGATATATTATAGGGCCAGGATAAGTTGGCTTTATTTTGTCTGTGAAAACATACATCCAAACAATGTATGTAAAAAATATAATAGTTTTACTTCAAGTAGAACAGAAAAATAAATATGCCTGCTCTTATTCTTTATAACGGAAAGCATTCCTTACATCGACTCAGTCATGTATTTTAGCATCACTAATACTTTCATAAACTCTGCAACACATGCCAGAAAACTTACTTGAAGGTATCAAAGCATATTTGTTTCATTTGGAAAAGTACAAAGATGGGAAAGTAAAGGCCAAGGGTCAAAGTTTGTTCTTATTCATACCTCCTAGACTCACAAAGTCCAGATGAGGAATGCAGCATGTTAGAAAGCCTCCGGACTATCAACGAAGTGGGAAGTTCGAAAGGCTGTCAGATTCCTGTTTGTTGTGTAAATACCATCCCTCAGTTCAATGAGTCTGTAACTGTGATACCAGGTGGGATTTTTTGTTTTGTTTTGTTTTTAACAGTAACATGGAAATGACACTGTATTTGTAAGATAACATGGTAACATGGGGTTAAAATAAATCATGCCTCTAAAACTGAGGTCCATTTGAGCAGTACATGTAGACTGGGTATACATTCCTAAGCGTTGGGTTAGGTCAACTCTATTCTTCATGCGGGTTTAGTGACAAAGCAAGAAACTTCATCTAGAGAAGTAACAGTAATTTTATGACTAAGTTTCATGTACCTGTACAGCAAGTTTTAGGTGCTAAAACTTGTGTGTGTGCTTATAAAGGTACGGGTTTTCATTTCCTACTTGAGAACAGTCTACGTGAGGATAATCTCTTCCTTCTACATCCTTTCAATTCACTCTTCCCACTTTGTGTCAGTGTTTGGGTCGTGCACAGGAGGGGTACAGCTGAGTAGCTCTCTAGACACGTGTGGCTTGGCTCAGTTCCCGTGGGAGCATCCTCAGGAGCTGTCAGCACCTTGGTGGCTTGTAGCTGGGGATACTGGGCTTTATGGCAGATAAGCGAAGCGCAGCTAGGCATATTTCACAGTTAGCATGTTGGATGGCATGAGGCATTATATTTAATAAGCTTCATTAGGGTAGTGATAACAGTTAAGGAAGAGACATTCCAAAAAGTCTTGGTTTTTAATGTTTATGGGAGTGACGCTGAAAAGGATGTTCATGTAGTACTGTGAGCTACAGAAGCTAGAGGAACGACCGCAATTATGGTACTTGGGCTGTAGCCACGGACACTTTTAGTGCTTGCTTTGCAGCTGGTCTTCTGCCCAGACTTCCTCTTTGTGGATGCAAAATGCACTGTATGTATGTATTTTTTTATGTATACTGTATTAAAATAGCATGATAGAGAATGTTTTGTTTGTTGAGCACCCATGAGTTAAAAGTGTACAATCTTAATTCATTCTTCTTTGTGCATGTGCATCATAATGCAATCTTTATTTACATTAATTAAAGTGGTATTCATTGTGCATGATTAATTAAATTGCATTAATTTAGAAAATTATTTTTACAAGTCATTATGATCGCCTCTACTTTAATTACCTTAATACTTGCATTTCCTTACTTTTGAGGTCTTTGATTTACACTGTTTAAAGTCAGATGAACAATTACTAGTTTCTGGTGGGAGTATTCAGATTCCATCATATGGTGTCATATTGAGATCTTTGTGGTTATCAGCAGTACAGAACCCTCTAGATCTGCCATAGAAAACTTGTTTGCTTGAAATAGGTGGTAAATTGACAACAGTATTAAACTCCTTTGCTGTTCTTTGTGGGGTCTACTATGCAAGAATGGGACTTTTACCTGTTATCCAGGATATTTTCTGACAACATAAGAATGCATAGATAAATTACTTTTTCAGTGGTAACATTTCTTCCAACTTTCCATAAGCATAATTCCTTCCTTATATTCTTTCCTTGGTGTTTCTCCTTATTCAATTTGCCTGCTCTCTGTGCAGTATCTTCTTGGTCTGTATTTCCTATGTCTACTAACTTCATGATCTTCAGCAAACTATTCATCTCATCTCATCTCAGTATGATTCTTGCTTCTAGTCTTTTTGCTCAATTGATGTCAACTTTTTTCCCCCTGTGCTTGCACTTCTTATTGGATGCATTCCTCCCCAACCAGGATTCCCCAACCCTCTTTTTCCTCCCAGGCTTCCACATCTAGAGTCCTTTCTTAATGAGTATCAGTTTTGCCCCAGTGTTCAGACTCCTAGTTTTCAATGCATTCACTCCTCATATCAGGCTTTTCTTTCTTGTGGGGTCAGTTCTGGTGTCCTCTTTCTCCTCCTCCTGCTTGATTAGATTCAAGTGATTCCAATAAGAAGAGAGGTCATTTTCCTGCTGTCTTTTTGGGAGCCTGGATCCAGCGTGGCCTGCAGACTCCTTGAGCCTTGGTAGGATCAGTCTTTGAGCGGTCAAAACTTGGAAAATATATGTGCAAAACATCAAGAAACCTCACAAAACTTTTTCAAATTGAGATGTTTCAAGTCCTTCTAATGTGGCAGGTCTCAAGACCTCCCTCCACAGGTTAGGGTGAAATAATTTTATTTTTATTAATTTTTTAAAATTGTAAATAAAGCGACGTTTTTCCTGGTCTCCCTCTCATGCAACAGCTGAAATGTTTTGACTGGAACATTACAAAACAAATCAGTCGAAGGCAGCCAGCCAGCTTGGAAAGGACAAGAAGGTTAAAGCTCAGAATATCATAAGCTACTAAATGCATGATCTCATAATGTAAAATGTTGAGTGACTTCTATATGAAGTGTTGATACTTATCTCTCCCCTAATAGGGTGGAAGCTGTTTCAGTAAAAATGGAAGTCATGGTGAAATAGAAAGCCCAGCATTGTACATATCACTGGTTTAGTATCAATCATAACGGAGTGCAGCTTGGGAGGATGAGGTGGCCAGTGTAAAGTTTCATTGTTTGGTTGTACACTTTAAGGTGGTGACCTTTTCAGTTTTAGTTTTAGGTTTAGAAAACCTCTGAACCTCAGAGCTTTATGATGAGCAAGTTGGAATATGATCAAGCTCTCTACATTAGTAAAGGACTCTAAAGAGCTGCTGAATTTAGGGATTAGCTGATATGCACTTGTTTCTCAGTAAAGATATTAGTAATCTTTTGCTTAAGGTTCTTTATGGATATTAGATGCTGTCATTAGTCTATTCAGTTGATTAGGACCGTTTTTTTGTTTGTGAAATCTCTGTGGGGAGGAGGAGAAGTAGGACATCATAGGCAGAATTTCCACTAGTTGATTTTTTTTTTTTTTTTTTTTTTTTGTGTTGAATGAGAGCCAGCTTTACATTTTATTTGCTCCATTGGTGATGAAAGCTGGATGTCTCACACACATGACGTACGTACTGCGTAGGGATAAGTAGAAATACCATTCATGTGCAGTACATATAACAACAAATAATAGATTTGTTCAGGAAAAACAGGTTCTTTCTGTAAGATCTTAGTTACTAAAAAAAAAATAATTCTTAACATCAAGCTAAATGAAGGCAGTACTATAATAATGTAGCATAAGAGAAAAGGGAACAATCTGTGGGTCATTGATTCATAATATATCATTTTCATAAGGTATGTGGAAGGATTGTTATGCATACATGCAGGAGCACAAAGCTAGGGCTCTATTCATGTCCAAATGAGACATTAACATCTCTTATGAACAGTGGAAACTTGGTGGATGACTATTTAGGTCACTGGAGTACCTCAGGGTTGCATATGCCAATGTAATTTAATAACAAAAGCTTGTTTGAAGCTCTGTATGATTTGATGTATATACAACTGTAAAAGTTGACTCAGAATCATGACAGTTTGGTAGATTTTTGGGATAACCTGCAAAAACGTGTGAACTACAAGGTATTTGAAGCTGATTGAGAGAGAAGTGTCTGAAAATGAAACGAGTCTTTTGACTGAGTGGTGCCAGGCAATGGCTGGTAGGACTCAGCAGTTCTTCCAGAAATCTGGAGTGACTGCTCCTTTTGGGAGTTATGTCTGTTACACGTTCTTACTTACTTGAGGAATTTAATTAAACAGGGTGTAGTTACTTCTTCCTTTGTTTTAAAGGTAAGTGTATTCCCTCCATGGCAGATTAAGCTTTGTGCTACAGAGAAGCATATACCAGATGTACAGAAAAGATTTTGAAAAAGCCCTCTCTTAATTGTGTTTTGTACACACTTTATAATAATATTCTGATTGCTGCCTACAGCATCTTCTTGAGTTACTGTTCCATGTCAGGTGCTGAAAAAGGTGATTTCAGGAACTGTCCTTTTGTTTTGGTGATCACGTGATACCGACAATTCTTGCTGTCATCTCTTTTAAACCTAAAAAAGCTTCTTCGGTTTTACTAGCCACTACTTCAGATAAGATGTGTGTTCCATTTTCCCATTAATAGCCTTATAATAGAGTTATAATTTCAACATTAAAAAAATCTGTTATGAAAATAGATTTTAGAAAATAGAAAAATCTATTATGAAATTATTTAGTTGTATACATTCAAGTTATGCTGCTACTGCTGGTATCTTTTCCCTGTAACCTCACATCAATAGCTGTAACTCTCTCTAACAAATCGTTTCCATCCCTATCCCCTTATGTTTCTTTTTTTTCCCCCCACATCCGCTTTGTTATTTCCTGTACTCCCTGTACAGTTTTGATTTGGAAACTGAGTTTTGGAACTGGGTTGGCAGGATGATGGAAAAGGATGTCAGAACTTGTATCAATGCCACTAGACTTTTTCTCAGGTGAAGACACAGAGACAGAGAACTAATGGAGTATGAAGGTAAATAAACAAAGGTAAATAAACCTATTGAAACACTGGGCTATTTATTCAGAGGGCTGCAGCCATCGCTGGCTTATGCATTATGGCCTCTGTGTGTATGAATACACTCCTGTGTCACCTGCAGTAGTACCTTCTAAAACACTGCTGAGAGAAAGGAAGGCAAATTAAGTAGCCATCACTTCACAGACGGAAGAGGATGAAGTGAAACATAACTGTGGCTTTCTCATGTGTATTTCATGGACAAGTCAAAAAACAAAACAATTTTGTGGGCATTTTAGAACCTGTTTCTGAATAGAGCTGATGGTAATTTTTCACATTCTCTCAGGAAATAAACAAGAATGATGCTTTTAATGCCAAATCATGCCTTTGTGCCCCCATTCCATATGTCTCTATGCTCTGTTTCTGGCAAAGCAGCTGGCTCTCAAAACAACCGATGTGCAAACCTGAAACTTTACCTTTCCCTGGTGTACACCCTTCTACCTTGCTATGAAGCTATGTGACCTTTTCTTTAAAATAAATAAATAAATAAATAAATAAATAAATCCACTTCCGAATAACTGGATTAGGTGAACAAGGTGGTCCTATGCAGAATGAAAGGAGAGACAGCTGTTCCTTAAACAGAAACTGTTTTATGCCTTTGATCATCCTTGCTGCCCTTCTCTGAACCTCTTCCAGATCTGTTATATCCTTTCTTAGAGAAAGGGGCCAGGACTGCATACAGTATTCAAGGTGTGGGTGCCACATGGGTTTGTATGGGTGCATAATGATGCTTTCTGTTTTGGTCTTTACTCTTTTATTAGCAGTTCTGAATTTTTAACACCTGATTTTCTTTTTTTGACTGCTGCCAAGAACTGAGCTAAAGTTTTCATCACTGTCTATTAAAACTAAAAGTGGTAATGATTCATCTCAGAGCCCATCCATTTATAGATGAAGGAAAGATTGAATTTCCCATGTTCATTGCTTTGCCTTTACTTACACTGAATATTATCCAGTTGCTAAGTCTCCTGAGAGTCTTGGACAGTTCTTTACCCTCAGTCTTCATCCTTGTTGCTTTGAATAACTATATCATCAGAAATTATGGCTCCTGTATTACATCATTTCTTTGGTATTAGACCTCATAAAGGAGATGCAAATTTTATACAGGAAAAATAGATGAGATTAAGGGGTCTGTATTGTGYCGCAATAGAGAGGTAACACAGGAAAGGTCTATACCCTGCCAGTACATGCTGTTATCTATAGACAGATCCTGACAAGCACAGTTGGACTCTTATTGAAAACAGAGGAATGAGAGATAAAGCATCATACAATATAATCAGCTTAAGAGAATTTTAATTCCTTTGGACTGTTGTATGTTGGTTCTGAAAAGGAAAGGGAGAAGAACAGTAAAGCGTTGGCACTGTTTTTGCTATGTCTTGTCAGAAATGACCATGATAGGTGAGCTGCAGGTCCTGGTGTTGATATCTCTGTGGAATTAAGTCCTGTGACTGAAAGAAAAAAAAAAAATCACAGATGGGCTTCCAGCAGTCTGAGAAATCTATTGTTTTGTACAAAGCATGCCTTTCTGTTAGAGTTATTATACACTAGTCAGCATTTATTCAAATTAAGCAAGTAGAAACAAAACAAAATTAAAAAAAAATTTTTTTTAAAGAGAAAAATCATTCTAAAAGAAGGCTGTCTCCACAATATACCTTGTCATTGTGTGGAGAGCATGAGTGTGCCCATCTTTTTATGAAGAGAAAAGCAGTGAAACAGGCAGTCATTGAGAGTAACTAGCTGGTATGGGAAAAAGCAATCTTTAAGGAGGACTGTGTCTTTACAGTAGGCAGCAATGCACGCAGAAAAAGGCTGAATGCCAACCCAGTCTGGGGGAAAACGCATGCCTGACAGAAAATGGAGGTTATCACAGAGTTGTGTCTTACAGACACAGAGAGTGTACTTATGATTGCAAATAGCTTAACTCTGTTTCAGAAGTTGTTTTTCTTAGCAGTGAATATTTTCTGCAGAAGTCACCGAGTGAGAAGAGGCAGCATTAGCCAGTTTGCAAGGCAAGTCTTCTTCCATTACTTAACAGGGAGGCACGTGAGATATGTAAGCAAGAACACACGCCAGGGTGTGTGTGTTCATCAGTCAACGTATGAGGTGTGTGAAATTGGCAAACACGCACCTTGGAACATGTTACTGCACTTATAAAATGGCCATTTATTTTAGTTTTATTAAGGAATGTAATTACTCTGTGCTAGCTTACAAAATGATCTTTTTTTTTTTAATAAAATTGGAACACCAGTCTTTCATGCATTTAATACTGAAGTGTGTTAAAGTCTTTAAATACCTGTTTTAGTGCTTAAGTACCATTTTGATCTGATATCTGAGCTTCTCTGTTGTCTTCATGCACTAATGATGCCATTTGAGTGGGTGTGAGGAAATGTAACTGGCTTCATCCTAGATTTCCTCATTGATTCCTGTTCCTCGTGCTCCTCTGAGCTTCCCTGCCTGTACTTATAAACAATGCATTTCCCAGGGGAGCTAGAGTGCAAACTTTGTTCTTCACCCAGAAACATTGGCTACAGAGGATATCACTCTTAAATAATGGTTTGGTTCTGTGCAACAGAAATAAGATAAACAATTCATTTCTTAAATGAAAGGTGTGTCTTAGCTAGATTCAGCAGTACTGGTTTGTGCTAAATAATGCACTTTTGTTGTTTGGAAAATAACTAGTGGGATTTTTTTGTCTTGCTCATGTGTGCATTTTGCTATCAGAATGTAGACTTGCCACACCAGCAGGGAGGTATTTTATGATATTGCTTCAACTGTCTGCCTGCTCTCCAGAAAGAGTGTTGTCAAGGATGGAAGAGTGCAAAGAATTAGTGTGAAGTGGAAATAGGTTGTGCTCCTCGCTGCAGTTATGGCTAGTGTAGTGCCTATAGAAGAATGACACCTTCTTATTGAAGACCTTTATATCCTTGTGCATCCTGAATAAGAGTGCTTGTAATAGTGATGGAAATAAAGTAAAATAGCTGTAATTGCTGAAGGCACTGTAATTGAGGCATTAGGTGCTGTCCCATCACTACTTCTCGAGAAAATTGCTGATTAACAGTCACAAATGACAAAATTCTTCCTCCTTCTACGACTGTGCAACCCCACTGCATCTGAAGAGATTTCAGAATTATGACTGAAGGGGAAGTCTTGTGTTTCCTCTCTTTGGGTTACTTTTATTTTTGGGTTACTTTTATTTCTAGTGGATGGAGCAGGAAAAGGAAAGAAGCCACCACTAAAGGTCCTAGGTCATTTGCAGGATTTGTATAAGATCATTTACAGGTTTTATAGAATCCAAATCTGGAATCTTTGTAGGAATCTGTTCTGTCTTTGTTTTGCATGTGAAAATAAGTATGTTTCACAGAAGATGCCACATCACAAATAAAGAAACTGTTTAAGCAGATGCATTTCCACAACAAAGGTATATTTTGACGTGATCTGCTAGCAATGCTGTGACAGAACACAAATAATGTAAGTTCTTGGAAAAGGAAAAATATGAATTGGAACCATTAACCTTCTGAGACAGTGAATATATTTTACAATAAATGATTTTAATTAGTACTGTTCTAAGAGAATAAAAGTTGTGGTTTGATTCAGAATCGCCAGAATTTGTGTACCTGGCGTGCCACCTGAAGTTCTGGGCTCCTAGAAAAATCCAAACTCATTATTCAAATGGCAGCCTGTTTTGGTTTTTTTTTGTGGTGAGATTTTCATGGGTTTACTTTTTATTCATGTGGATCTTATTCTCATAAAAATACTGATAAAAAAGATCTTAACCTGGAACTTGAGTAGGTTTGCTGGAACTCCTTCAGTCCACACTCAAGCCTTTATAACTGTTTTCTTTTCCCATAAGCCAAAGACTGCATTTGTTTCCAACACTGGAATCATTTATGCATAAGCTTTACTTTAAAGCTAAGCATGTATTTGAATGTTTGCAGAATTGGAATTTTAGGAACTAGAAAAAGGTGACTAAAGTTAGTATCTGATTAGGCAGAAATATACCATGGATACAAACTGGGCTGAAACAGTCATTGCTTTGGCAATTCTGAACCCTTTGTGTTTTTACATTGTCTGCTTAGATAAATATAATCACTTGAGTTTTCTACTTTTTTCATATAATAAAGGAATGAAAGAACTACAGCTTTGCTGAAAGAACAATTTGAGAAGAAGGAAAGTGGGATGTAAGAGCTCTCCCACCTCATCAAAGATGAGGGAGAGAGTGAAAATAAACCAGTTATTTTCTCAGCCAGATGGTCCTGGTGCCCTGAGGTGGTAACTTTCTGCACGTGCACAGGCTACTCAGTCACCTATTGTAGACGCTTACACAAACTAAAGCTGTTTTTACCAGGACAGTTATTTCTATATGGAACAGGAGAATATATCACTTAAAGTCCTGTCCTCATCCATGGTATGGTCACTTCCAAAGAGGCTGGTAGGTTTGATTGTATGCACGTCTTGATTCCATCATTTCAGCATCAGCAACCCATTCGGCCCTTCGCAAAGTATATGCTATCTTGAAGGAAAGAAAACAGCAAAATGTGAGGGTCCTCACAGTGAATTTGGTTTCTTTTGTGTGTGTGTGTGGAGTTCATTGTGATACAATGAAACAAAGACATCACACAATATCAAGTATTTTTGTGGTAAAATGGATTGTTGTGATGTTCTCCCTTGCAGAGGAGTATAAAGGTAGTCTATTACTATTTTATTTTTTCCTTGTTTTTTTAATAGTTGCTTCAGCTATGTTTCTCTTTTCTTTAAGGAGTAGCTGTTGTACCTGATTCTCTTACTATCACAATGGTCCTGTGTGTTACATGCTTTTGTTTCAATTGTCATCTTATTCATGCACACAAAATTATTACATTTTCTGTGTTTGATTATCTGAAAATTAGCTAAAGGATGCTAAATACCAGGACATTTGGTCTAATTTGATTTCTTTAAACATAAATACCTGTTATCACTAATTGTCTAATTTCTTTGTCACCAAGAACTGGAAGAAAAAACACTGAACATTTTGAAAGCTTTGTGCACATGTTTTTAAATGAGTCTTCAGGTTCCCAGAACATGGGATCAGCAGATGGCAGTCAAACCAAAGTTCAATCTGTTAGCTTGGGTGAAGGTTTCAAAATACGGTGCCTGTAGGAGAAAGTGGAGAGAGAGAGACTGTTTGACTGAGTTGTGTCAGGAGAGATGTTCTTACACATTTGTAAATAGATATAGGTTTGTAAAACCTTAGAAAAGAGGAGCTTTGATTTCTGCCCATCTGGGATTTGCATGTATTTTTTGTTTCAGGTCTTTGTACTTGGGAAGCTCTTGAATTTTTTTTGACTGCAGCTGTGGATGTTTTGAAAAGAACAAACTGGTGATTGGGTTGTCTCACTTGTATTCTAGAAATCTGTCTATTTAAAAATATTTTCTTATTCAACATGCGTGAGGAAAGAGCTTTGCTTTTATGCCTGGAGTGTCTGTCTCACTATGGGGTAATGTGTTTTTTATTAATCAGTTTATTTTCTTTATTAAAAAACATGCGTTTCTCTAATTCATGGTGGTTAATGCTTATACAAACRATTTTTTTGTTAATTTTTAACTTTACTTTAATCATGCTGTTTTGTAGAATACCAGCTAAGTGRCTGAAGAATATTCAGTATTATATGGTATTTTTATTTACATCCTGTTCTAACACTTGTACACCAGTACAGATGTATTTGAATAGTTGATGGAGTAGTTTCCTAAAGATGCACCTCCCATATGGCATAGTTGTTACAAGTGAAAGCATGAGAACTGAAAGGAGTTGCAGAGTGCAAAGTATCATTAAGCATTTATTGTACTATTATTTTATTCTATTCTCATGTTTTTCTTTTTTTCACTTCACAACACGTCATGAAACTTCAATCCTTGCTTTTTCTCTCACTTTTTTTTTTTTTTTCATTTTCTCATTTGTATTGCAAATTCTGTCCTCTGTTGTGTTCTGTCTGCTATTAGGAGGGGAGGCGAAAAAAACCAAAACCAAAACAAGCCAACAAAACAAAAAACCTTGTGGGAAAAATACTCAAAGGTTTTATCATGAGTCAGTATTTTCAGTTCACACTTCACATCTCCCTTTCCCCTAAAGGGGTTAACACTGCTTATTAATTGAAGAGCACAGTTTATACTAAGCATTATTTAACATATACTGGTGGTATTACTGTACTTCCTGTTTTGTATTCACAATAATAGGTTTCTGAAGAGTTGCCTTTGTATAAATACCTCACTGACATTTTAGGCAAGTATATTCATGTCTTGGAGTAAGCACGAAAGAGTAATGTGTTGGAACACTGCTAAAGAAGGAAATCTCTTTGTGTTTCATAAATGATACCCCTAAAGCCTTTTAAGAATATATATTTTTAAATGACAGCTGTGCATTTGTTTTGTTTCTTTACTTTTTGTTATTCTGGCTTGAATTGGCTCTAATAAGCCATAAAGGGAAAATTGTAGTTTCAGCAAGGAACCTTCTCTATAGTGCTTTGCCTGTAAGCCTGAAATGCTGTCAGATGGAAAAGGAAATCTGCAGAATGTATCTGTGTTAAAAGGAAGTGAAAGCTTCAGAATAAATGTGAGCTATTAATGCAACTATTAATTTCCTTGTATATCTGTTAGTCCAATTTAAAGTCACTCGCAAAAAATAAGGGGGCTGGGGAGAACCCAGGGAGTAAAGGTTTTCACCAGACTTTGTGTCCATTTTGTCTGTAGTGGTTGTGGAACTGCAAAGTTCTTACGATGGCCAAAGCTGATAATACACAATGGAGATCAGGTCAGAACTAATTAGGTTTTATTATCAAAAGCCATTTTCTAATGCTTACTGACCATCTGGTTATTTCTGAAATTTATTTTGAGTCTCTAGAGAAGGAGAAAAAGATTAGAGATAACAGTAATAGGGACTTTTTTACATTAACATTGAAATTAATAGAAAATGTTTGGCCTCTGTTAAGGGGTTGAAAGTCCTCCGATAATGTTTACATTTATTATTTATTCATTTAGAATGCACAAAATTTACATCTTTACTGAAGTGTCTAAAAGAATAATTTTGCAAACGACCCTTTCTAAGTCTTATCTGCCCCCTAGGTATTATTTACACGTACCGTTTGCACCGTCTGAACTTATATGGGCATTAGTGGTGTACAGCTGCTGTGGTGTGGAGGAAAATGCAGTGAGGGAGCCTCCTCTCCGTCAGAATAGCTCCGGGGACCAAAGCCAGACTACACGCCTGCCGGTGAATTTGGGCCATGCTTGCAGTCTGCTTTGCACCTTGCCCAAACCAAAGGCGCAGGGGTGTAAACGATGTCGGACATAATATGGTGGCATTTAACGTTTCCTGTGCAAGGGGACTCTTGGTCTGGGACTGCGACGTGCCTGGCAATGGCAAACTGGGTCTCTGGAGCAGAGACGAGGCTCTGGTCCTGTCAGCTGCTGTGGTCCCTCCGTCCCCTCCTGCTTTGTGCCCCGCTCTCTCCTCCTCCAACCCTTTGAGCTGTAGCAGTGTGCTGGGAACAGGTGAAAAATACCCACTTCTTCAACTTGAACGAGCCCGCTAAAGGGCCTGATTTTCTCTGGTCCTCTAATGCTCTAAATCTCTTCAGCAAAAATATATGATGATCTGTAAAGACTGGTAAGACTGTCTTCTGTGATGGTAGATAAAGGACATTTTGCCTCTTCCAGGATGGCCCAGTCTCTGTAAAAGGTAAAGACTGAAAGATATTTTTTGCTCAGGAAAACATGTTTTAGTTGAATTCTGCCACCTTGCATTGCCAGAGAAATGCAGTGCAGCTTTTGTGTCACGAATGACGAGGAAGATAAAGTTCTTAAGGATCTTTACAGGCCTGTTCTGGTTTTTGAAAATAAGACTCAAGAGTGTGGGCGCTCTGGGCATAATCTTTGCAATTTCTCTTCCTTGAAGAAAGGTAAAATACATGCAAGGCTGCTGGAAAACCATGCTCACAATGGCCACTTGCACTAGACTTGAAAAGGACTTGTGTCTGTCTCTCTTCCTAGCACTAACTTCTGACCAATACTTGTGTAACATGGAAAGGTTACACCTTATCTCATTTCAAATTGCACGCAGTTATTGCACATGCTGCTTGCCGTGACAGCAAGTGATACCCTCCATACCCTTCCCTTCCTACTCTCCTTCAGCTTCTTGCTGAGGTAGCACAGGTAGGGTTTTTGCCAGCATGCAGTGTCTACCCAGTATTCTCCATGCAATCATGCAGCAGTGGTGAGAATCCTATCTAAACAGATATCTCATCTAAACAGATGCTCTAAAAATAAGTTCCTGTCATGTGGCAATGGGAAAAGATACAAGGAACTGAGAAGGCGAGTCAAGGGGAAAGAGCAATTGGAAGAAAATAGAAATTGTTTTCTTTTTTTTCAGTGGGAAGATGGTGTTGCCATTACGCTGTGTTTTGCAGTACTGCACTTACATCTACGGAAACGTTGCATTATGCAGACGAGGCAGTGAGACAGTAGTGTGTATCCAAACGGGCAGGAGAAAGCAAAGAAAGAGTAGTATGGGATATAAAAGAAAATAAGTTGTGTAAGGGTTACTGGAACAAGAATATTGYGGTTGTCTGACATGACACTGTTTAGACTGGGCTGCATCACTGGTTCTGTTTTCTTTACCTTTTAATTAGTTTTTACCATATGATGTAGGCACACAACTGCTGTCCAGGACACATGAAGTGGTTTCTTGCGTTCCAAAATGCATAGAAAAAGTAAACCAATAGCCAGGAGGATAGTTTTTTCTCCTTCAAATTTACGCTGCTAGCTGTAGCTTTACATATTTGCCAGTTAAAATCTCTGATGAAAATACTGTGAAAAACAGTCTCCTGTCTTTGTGCTCTCAGCTTCACTTCAGTTTTCATCTGGTCTGTAAATGACACCCCAAAGATATGGTGTGTTTAATCCTGAAATCATCTTCGTCCTGTTTTATAGTCTGAGAGGAAAAAAAATGTGGGGAATTTCCTTTTAAGATACCCTTGTTTCCTGCTTTCTCTTTAATCTCCATACACGATATGCTTCCTAGAGAAATGTCAGCTGGCGAAAGACTAGCAGTAGCAATGTTGTATGTGCGGGCCCTGAACTGAAAAGAAATTCAATCATTGCACTTCTGTGCAAGGTAATGCAAATTATGCACAAACTTGAATTATCAGAAATTTAAGTAAGTTGGCAATAAATCTCCCCTGTGCACTAATTTTGATTTGCCTGTCTGAAGTCCTGCTCGTGTCTGGTCTGCTCACAAGGTTTGTACAGTTGTGACTGTGCTGAATGTCCCCAAGAGCTGTGTTTCTCTAGCTGAGCTGGCAGAAGGCTCTGGTGGAGCGGCAACATACTCTGACAGGAGATTTTCTGCTGATGTAGCTGTATCTTTTCCCTTGACATGATATGAACCAAGCCAAATAAAAAAAGGGGGCGGGGGGGAGCACTTGTGTAAGTAAAATAGGGAAGAACCCCCAAAGCCTCAATTCTTTCTCATTCTTTGACTGCTGTGGTATCAAAACCTGTAGGTATCACTAAGGAAATAATATCTGACATTAACCACTCTAACTGAAATATTCTGGGCTTGCTCTTTCTTTTGGACTGACCTGTTTCTTTAAGTTTTCATGACAATGTTGTAGCTGATTGTGAGAATTAAAAAAAAACAACAACAAAACAAACAAAAAAAAACAACACCAAAAGCAAAGGGAATAATTTGTCAAGATTAAATCAAGTCTCTGAAAAACTCCAGGCTCTTCATCTTTGGAGCATTGGTGATGATCCAAACAGGAGAATTGCTTTCCCTGTGAGGATTCACCTAGATTTGGCCATGGAAAATATATTTGCTCAGCAAATTTAATCAGCTTATCACAAAATTCTGCAAACATCTTCTCTGTGTTTTGGGTAGTCTGGACAACATACTGCTTTCTGTGTGTTAACTGCAGTCTTGTCTTCCATGATGTCTTTTGTTTGTGAAGCACAAAGCTAGACTTTGGGCCTGGGGAGAGGGAAGAGGTGAGAATTTCGAAGCTCCCCCACTGTCGTTTGTGGTAAAGAAAAGGGCAAAAGTATCCAAAAAAAGCACACGTATTAATCTCTTGAGTGAATGTTAATTCTTTGCATTTTATGGTCGTTGTGGCACGGTATCTCAGACAGAAGGCAAGCAAGGAGCGCTCACCCTGTTTGCAAATGACACGATTGAGATGTTGCTTGTGGTCATATTAGATACTTGTGGAGAAGCAGAGGTCCAATTGTAACTGTACCAGAGCTCTTAAATAGCATCCATTTAGTCACCCAGACTTTTGGAGAAGTCTGTGTTTGGTTGTGATGCTGGTAACCACTGGACCACATTCCTCCTTAGGGGCTAGAAAAAGAAGCCAAGTCTTAAAAGAAATAGTTCCTCTGCTGCCTTGCAAATAGTAGTATAATCCACAGGCTACGTATCTGTGGTAGGGCTTTCGAGTGGCTGGTCCACGTACAGAATAACATCCTCCTGCTACCACAAATTGTTCTTTTCATCCAGATGGAAAGTGTCTGGTCTGTGGATTGGCTATTTATGTTAGTATATGCAGGAAGGCTACTAGGAGCCCTGGTGATAGACCAGGACTGAATTGTGTCGGGCACTGTACAGAAGAAAACCTGTCCCTGCCCACCATAAGAGGTGAGGACCCTGAGTTGCCGTTTTGTCAGCAGTGTGCTATGTGATAGACTCTCTGGTTTCCCTTGCAGCTAGCTCTTCTTTTAAGTTTCAAAAAAATACATAGAGAGAATCTGATGAAAGACAATTTAAGGTTGTAAAGCCAGATGCTGGGAGTTTACCAGACCTGCATGGGCAGCTGCAACTTTATTTTGTTCTCCTTTGTGTATATGTTATAGGGTCCTGCTGGAGATTTCAGGAGTGCAAAGTATTTGTTTGAGGGATTACTTATGGATGGCTCAATGCCAGTGAAAATATCTGCTCTGAGTGCAGCAACAATGAAAAAACAAACAAAGCGTTAAGATATACGCTGAGCAGTATAGGGATGATATAAAAATAGTTTGGTGTTATGCTCTCAAATGGAACAATGTGGCCAGTGCTGATATGGTGCTGTGGAGGAGGTTCAGAGATCAGCAATCTCAATTGTTTGGGGAGTACAACTTTCAGATAAGGGAATGTGTCTTTTATTTTTACAATTTTAATCTTGGCTGAATGTGAGTAAAAGAAGGCAAGAGCAAACGCAACAGTGAATGGGAAAGAAGATGGAATGAAAATATCTATTTGTATTCCTTGTAACTTGAAGGATATAATTATGTTGAGTAGATAAATGGCTAACTGGTGGCTAACAGAGCTAAGCAAGTGGCTGGTGAAAGAACTGAATTTAAAAAAGTATCAGAGAAGAGAGAAATAGCTCATAGCCGTCACTGCCATTCAGTGTCACTGAGATGAGTATCTTAGATTACACAATGGATTTTCTGTTTGTTCAGGTAATAAAACTATCCAGATTTTAAGAAGAAATATTATATAAATGTTGTTTTGTCATGTCTATGTTTTAAAGTAAATGTAAGTCCTTATAGTTGATGATATTAGTCACCCTCTGCTTCCTGGAGCTTGGAGCATCCTCACCAAGTGGAGACTGAAGGTTTTGATACATGAACAGCAGCAAAGGTGGTCGTCTGCATTGTGGTAACTCTTCGTTTGCATGGCATATCCTTCTTTATTTGCTGCGGTAAACGTGTGGTAACTTACCCATCTTGATTTTAGTCATAAGTTGCCTTGCAGGGAAAATGTGTGTTCCAGCCACCATTGCAAGGAAGCTGAAAGGCAAAACGTGGTTGCCACATATAAAGTGTGGAGGTAATGCAACTTCTTGTCATCAAATGAGTCATGGTGGGTCCAAGTCTGTAAGTACATGCTCAGCTTGAAGGATGAAAAGTATGCAGGTAATGTTTCTTAGCTGGTAACAACCTCTCTGACGAAGATATGTGTGAATTGAGATGTTAAAATAGACAGGTACTGTTTTTGTATAATAATGGCTGCTGATTTTTTTTCGTTTAGAGCAGTTTCTTGCTTTATAAATACTTTATGAGAGAATATGTTGTTGCAAGCTTTTTTATTATTATTTTATTTTTATTATTGCTTTTATCATGTTGGCTGCAGTAGTATTGCCAAATCCTTCATGGTGAGCTGTAGCAAAACCACATGGGATTAATCAATATGCTAAATAATATATATTATTTCACTTTTATAGGGTAGGAATCCCATGTGTGCATGCCAATTAATTGTGTTCAGGGAAAGTTTTCTTTTGCACTGCTACTTCTCATAGAAGTAGAAATAATACTATAATTGCATTTTTTTAATCTTTTCCTTAATGTTTTTTTTTGCTGTGTCCAACGCTGACTGTGAAGGTAAACAGAAACCATTTGTTTTTGTTGATTTGTTGCTTCTCTAAATGTCAAAAAAGCCAAAAACTAAACTACTTGCTCCTGTTTTGTTTCCTTCTCCTCCCTCTTTTCTTTTTCCCCGTGCTTTGAAATATAGCAGATTTATTGGATGATGTTCTCTCCTGTCCTGCTTTTCCTGCTTTGGAGCTACCTCTTCTGCAATACCACGCTGGCAATTAACAGGGGCAAAGATAAAAACTTCTTCTATACAGTATGAATAGGCAAGCAGAAGAGCAATGCAAAGCTATTGCCCTTTTTGCCCTGTGTGCAGCAGGTGAATATTAACATGTTTGTTTTAGATGCAAATACCTCTATACAGTATAGGCAGGTACAACTTATGTTTATACCAGCCCAGATCTATTTGACGGCTTTTGAAGATACTGGAAATAGTGCAATAAGGAGCAGTACTACAGACATGTGAGATCACAGCCATGATGTTTTAACATCCCTGTGCAACTTTGATAGTTTCATACACAGTAGAGGACCAGTATCGTTTGTAAATAAACAAATGTCATAAATGATGAACAGTTAACTAATTGAAACTATACACCCCCAGTCAGCTTTATAAATGGACTGCCATATAGAAAGTCATATAGCATTGCACATTTTTTCTGAGATTTAGAGGAAAACTGTTTTCTTCTAAGCAACGTTTTCAATAAAGTGGATTGATGACATGTTCAGTTATGCATATAGAAAAACTTGGTAATTTGCTGAGGTATACGATGGTTTTGCTGGTGTAATTTTGACATGGCTACATTACTTAAACTCTGTGGCTGTAAGGAGGTTTCTCTAAATTTGTGTCAACAGAGTATTTAAACCATACCACACAAAACAAACCGTGTAGTGCCATTTTTGTATGTCTGTACTATATAATTTTTCGGAACAACTTCGAAGGAAAATTTATTAGTTGTCGTTATGATACTTTTTTGGTTAATAATGAAATATAATCCTCCCTGTGCTTGTAAGAAAGGACAATATTTAACTGAGATACGGTAAGAACTAAATCTAAAATACTTTTTCTGCTTATCAGGTTGCTGGACTAAGAAGGTCTGATGCTTTGCAACCTTACCAGCCTAGGAAGAAACCCAGAAAGCCAGGTTCCTCAGTGAAATACTCAGGATCCTCAGTGAAGACTTTCAAGGTTGCCTGTGGTGATTTGCAAGTTGTTGGTCCTTCAGCTTAAATCACTGGCCCAGTATTTAACAGTACAACTTCTGAAGTTCTGGCCCCTGCAAGGAGGAGGGGAAGTGTGTATGTGCAGCAGGGAGGCAGAAAGGGAGTTTTGCTCTTTTTTCGTGTCTTAGTGGTAGCTATCTGGAATGGTAGACGAGATTCTTGAGGAGGGCGACTATCAGATGGTGTGCAGGGAAGGCGGACGATGGTGCAAGACAAACGTGACCCATCCCTTCCTCTTGAAGTCGGCTGCTTATGTAGTTCTGGAATGCTTGCTTGCAAGTGGCAATAGTAGCCAAATGTAGATAGTGAGTAAGTTCTAGTTACCCATATTTGAATAATGTAATTCTTCATATTTCAGTAGGTATCTGTGAACTTTTACTTTAGTTCTGACGTTCTCTTGTTCCCCCTTATCTCAACTGTTTCATTTTAGCATGTCAAGGAAGAGAAAGAAAAGCGACTGCAAATGTGTAGGGCCAGTCTTGTGCCTGTGGAGCAGATTACCTCCGGGACATACAGCTGAAATGTTTGAAACGCCTTTGAGTTTGGCAGCTTTCTGTTTGCTTTCTCTTTTCCTTCCTTTTTTAGTCCTCCAGTAATAGCTCCCTTGTTCCAAAGAACAAAACCAGCACTTAGTGGTCATTCAGAAAGATTCATTAAAAACAGGAATGGAGTAATTGTAAACAGGCACCCCCCCTCCTATCATCCCCCCCCTTCCATTCTAGCCCAGGGCACAGCAGCCTTGTGTTGTCTGGCTCCAGACAATTTTTGGGAGAAAATAGCCTTCGGAGGTTGAAATAACCTTTCCTTATTCAGCTGTTACAGTACTTTCTTAGAAAACTGAGCAAATAACCCCAATTTTAATTTTTTAAAAACACACACTTTAACTGATAAATGTTCTCTTGTAGTAAAATCATAGCATGACTCTTTTATAGTAAAATAGAAGTAGTAACCGTGCTAAGAGTTTATTACAAAAGGTAGGAAAGGTGGGAAACAGCAACGGGAAGGTTAATTATAGCACTTTTCTTATAGACTGGGGTAATCGGTGGCTAATAAAGCTATGATTCATTCTTGGTTTGTCATTTTTACAAGAGTTATCCAATAAGTATTGTAGGTTTGTTAACCTTTGTGCTGACCAAGGATTATTGGCAGTGGTATAGGCTGCGAGTAGTGGTAATTTGCTGGATAGGTGACATTTGTGGAGATTGTTTCATCACTGAGATATTTTTTTTAATTACAGAATTATGGAAGGGAGCTGAAGACATGCTCCGGGTTCCTCTCCTCCCTCCCCTTTGACTCTGCAGCTGGGGAGCCCTTGCAGAGTGCGTACTGCCTTCCCCACCTTCATCAGCTCAGCCCAGGACTGAACTAAAGCTGGGGCTGCTAAAATGCCAGGGTTTTAGATGCAAAAACAGGTGCAAAAGTATTTTAACACTTGCAACTGCTCCAAAATTTACCTTTTTTTATTGGTAGCAACCAGCGTGCACTGAACAACAGGTAGATACTTATTAAATAATTGTGGCATTTTTTGAGAGACATGGGTTGGCAGTGCTTCTTGTATAAACTATTTTGTTATCTGCACTAGTGTGAGAAGCAGATGACTTAAAAGCAGGACAGTCAAGGTGTTTGTCTGACCTGACATTGGGCTGCACAGAGATAAACTAGACCTGAATGAGCCAGCCCAGGTATCAGAGAAGAGTACGGTGGCAACAACAGTAGTGTTGCTCTTCACATGACGTGGAGAAATGGGTCTGTATTTAGTCTGAGGGTTGCATTAATCGAAGTGTATGGCTGGTACCTGAATTAACTTGTTTTGCATTATCCGGGGTATCTTTTCATGACCCAGTATTTTGCCAGGGGGATATAAGTAGAATTGCTGTGAGAGGATTTTACTGAAAGGTTCAGGTGCAAAAGGTGGGAAGGCCCAATTACAGCACTGTTGTTGCCATTGTGATTGGGTAGTGTAACCGCTTAAAAATAAATACCATTAGAAACAACCTAAATCCATCTAATTATTCACTGCTGTTACGCAAGTGATTGGGAGGAAATTAAATTATTAGCATGCTGATGAAACTTTTCCTTTGCTTAGGAACTATTCTGTTCATTTAAAACCTTCTCAGAGTGCCCTTCCCCGCCCCCCCCAGCAGAAGAGGCCAGAGCAGGAACGCCTGGGGAGGGACAGCACATGTAGGATCTCTTCACGTTACAAATGCAAAGAGACAGGTTTTGTGTGCACGCTGCCGGATTGATAGGATGTGGCACAGCTTCCTCCACCTCCAGCCTAACCTCGTGGCAGAAGACAGTATAAGTGATCCCATAGGTATATAATGGGAAGTCGTGCGTGGCTGTTGAGTCAAAGCTCCACACCTGCTCTGTGTCATAACGACTTCCCCTGCGCATGGGGGAGCAGCGGAGGGGAAGCCGAGTGCCCCACTTTCTCGCCAGATCGCCAGAGGCGGCCTGTCTTTGAGTCAGTAAAAGCTTTCGGGTTAAGCACTGGCATTAAAGAAATCTGCTCATAGTTTTATAGCTCGCTCTTTATGTGCTCGAGAAATGGCTTCATAACTGCTGTTTTATCACAGAAAAGTGGCGGTTTTTTCAATGTTTTATTATGCATTCCTATCTGAAGTGCTTTAGGTTTTTGCAAAAATTACCGTCAATGAAAAATATATTATGTGAATTATTTATTTATCTTAAGTATTAATTTAGTTGGATATCTAGGTCCTGAGGCCTTTCCTCTTTCTGAAAAATCAGAACAGTTTTCTGTCAGCAAAGCTTTGATATAACTGGTTTTGGCTTGTCCGCATGAGCTCCTTATAACTATGTGAACGTCTGCAAAGACCATTATTATAAAGGCCTCTGAAATCATATTGTGATGAAGGATAATAATTACTTTTTACACATTTTTTTTATTTGTTTTCTTTTGACTTCACTAAGTAAGCAAAGAATTCGCAGGAAAAAATTGTGAGCCTTTTTTTTTTTTCTCTCTCTCTCTTTTTTTTTTTTTTTTTTTAGTGACGGTGGTTAGCTCGGTGCTTCAGGGAATGGATGTCTTAACTGATGAATTATGGAAGAATATACCAATCCCACACTTGACTTGCAGTGCCGTTACCCCTTTTTCCCTACCTTTAGTTCTGGAGTTGACCTGATTTGCCTGTCCCAGGACAATGTTTTCAGTCAGAGACTGAAACAGCATCACAGCTCGGCAGCATCCTCACACCCACACAACCACACTTTTCTGTGGTTTTTGACTTATTAATCTTAGTCCTTCATTGGTTCATTCCTATTTAAGTAGGTGATTATGCTGTATCTTTGGAGAGCATCGTCAGAGCTGTGTGCTTCAACTTATGGTTAGGGAAGATGGAATTTCTGCCCGAACCTGTTCAAATCACATGAAAAGTGACAGGAGAAGTGTATTATAATCATCTTAATAACAATGTTAGTTTGGGTCAGTGTCATGCACCGTAAAGCTATTATGCTTTGGTAATCAGTCATAAATACAAGCACAGCCAGGGCATATTACACTTCACCTTTGTGAAGGGCTTATGCTGATGTGACTCTGAGACTGGTACTTGAGGGCTTTCTTTTATAATAATGCATGTATTCAGTTTCTTTTGATACAAAGATCTTAAAGCTCAGATTAACATGGTACTATGTATCTGTATACCTCATACTCATCTGTCTCTTCCTTCACTCAGATCTATTTTTTAATTGTTTTACATTTTTTGTGATGAAAGACACCTGATAAGAGTGACCAAGCTTGGGATTCAGTGATTAGTACAATCCTGGATCTGCAGATACCATTTATACAGATATATACCCAACTGTTTCTGTCTGATTTGATACCAAGCTACTAATTGCTGATGGCAGGTTTATTTTTGCTACTGTGCTACCAATTATAGTCCTTGTAGTTGTAAACTGTCAGAATATTAGGGGTTTGGGACCCTGGTTCTTCGTTACATCAGAATTGTGTCTTGAACATAGCACAGGTAGGATGTTGCAAAGATCATCCTGTTCCGATTTGTGGATGTGAGGAACTACTGAAAGTTAAGGCACGTAGGGAATATGGAGTACAGGCATCTTTAGGAAATGGGATCATTGGCCCCAGAAAATCCAAAGCAGAAACTTCTGCAACCTGACCTTTCTTCCGTTTTGAGGTATAAGAAGTTTGAGAAATTTAACTTGTGTTTAGAGTCTTATCAGAATTTCTAAATGTGCTATTGAGAGAGTAAAAATGTGTGTTTAAAAAAAAAAAAAAAGCATTACACATTATTGCTAGGACTTTGTGATAGCCCAGTAACATAAAGCACATGATTTTCTTGTCATAGAAAATGCCTGTGCTTTCAAATATGAAAACATATGTGGAATATGTCAGCTTTCTGTATTTGGGATCCATGTTTTTAGTTTTGACTTCCACTGTTGACATTTTGCACAATAGCTCCTGTAATGTGTAAATATATAGAAAGTCCAGTAAAAGGGTGATTTAAAAGAAAAAAAAAAAAGGCACACAGGCAATGTAAATTATACTGATGCAGTTACTTTTGAAGTGGTAAGTGCTGTAGTATTACCATAGTAGTTCTTCCTAGCCTTTGTTCTGTCATTACCTAAGAAAAGATTGTTGTTTGATAAACAACGTGCAGCATTGGATGCCAGATGAAAGCATAGCCAAGAGATTAGATTACATTATCAAGGGAGAGAGGAAGGAAGATGCATTGAGAATGGGTCTGTTACAAGTCACCAGGTAATTATCAAGCTCCCTAATTATAAAGGGGTAGCCTCTCCTTTATAATGTCTGTTTTAAATGTTTGTTGTGATTAAAAGCAGATCATCTGGGGGGGAGCAGTGGGGAGGGAGGAGAGGGCTTTGTTTTTTCTCCATCCAGATTGTTGCTGAAATAAAGAAAAGCTGCAAAAGTGCAAAAAGTCCTCTAATGGTGTGTATATTCGTGCATGTTTGGAGAGCAAAGACAAAGGGGACTGTGAGAGCTCTGAACTTTTGATTTCTCGGCAAATTGGGTGTAAAAATCAACCTGAAAACAGTGTGGTGTGAAGAAAATTACTTTTTCTTCTGGTAGTGAAGTCACAGGTCTGGTTTAGCTAATGTGAAGAGAGACGCCAATATCAGGTGAAACCATCTTTCAGAAAATGACGTGTGACTTTCTTTAAGATCAAAGAAGCAGCAATCCTGAGGTCCTGCTAGTCTTATGCTCCCATGAATCCAATGATCGATAGTGGTGCGATACAGTGGAGTATCTCCACCTCTGCTGTCAACATAAGTTTCAAAACTGAGGGAAAGATAAAGTTCAAAATGGCAGGTAGCTTATTCCATATTACACCTAATGCTGATATCTCCACTATAATATAATATAATTTTGCCATGTGACATGTTTTTTCCTTTGTGTCACAGTTCATTATAAACATAAATTAATTTTTTGCTAGCTGCAATTACTATAATCTTAAATATATATATAAAATTTAGAGCACGAAGATAATCTCAGAATATAACCTAAGGAGTCCCTAGCATTGTGCCTAGTACTGTTTCAACCATTCCGTCTTCTACATTTTTAATGACGTATTACTGATATCCTCTTTGAATTTCAGGAGGGCATCATTTATTCCAATTGTGGTACTCATAGTAGCAGGCCACTTCCTGTTGATCAGAGCATAAAATGATGGGACTAATTTCAGCATTCTTTCTGGTCCTACATTATACTTCCAGTCTTCCCACTTCCCAGTCCTAGATGTTAATAAAAATATTAACCGCTGGGTTCTCAGACCTAAACTTCTGAAGCTCAACCTAACCATTATGTGTCTTTTACATTGTGAAGGGCTGAGCTCTGCTTCTTGGTTTTTAGGGAAGTGTCTGGAGATAATGGAAAGAAAACTCTTCATTCTGGTCATTTTTGGATTTGTACCATAACACTGATTTGTGCCCTTCTGTAGAAGAATAATTCTGGATTGATTCCCTGGATTTGCGGTGCACGGGATTTGGAGGAGAGAAATCTAAGCGAGCTGCGTGATGAACTGAAAAGCTATCTGGTTGATGCAATTGCAAGTTAAAGCTCCTGTGGCATAAGAGGTGATAAGCCCCAAGTTGTTGTCAGCTTCCCCTCTCTTGCAGAATTGGCCTAAAACTTAGTGTTATGTCTGAATTATGAGTTAATAACTCTATTCTTTGCTTACTGGTCACAGAGGCAGCAGATGCTGACGGTACGGTGAAATGTCTTTACAGGTCTTCAACTTAAAGAGGACTGGGTAAAATAAGGAGTAGCCAGTATTTTGTGAGATAGATTCCAAGAGAAACCTACAAAATATTCGCTCATGGGGATGTGTATCTTTATTTTATATGTAGGATGTTCAGAATTCAGTTTTTTTGAGAGTTACTTGCTTTATGGAAATTGCAAGTTGGTTATTGTATGTTATCTATTTAAACAAAAAAAAAAGGAAAGGAAATCAAGACAACAGTAATTTCCTTGTCAATGGTAATTCTTTCCAATCATATCTCTTTCCAATGGAGTGGCTCACATTTGCTGTTGTGGTTACTGAGTTCTAGTCATCCATGCCCTTCCAATACACACCTGATTTTTCACGTAATGTTACCTGCGGAAAGGAAATAATTCCTGAGATTGTGCAGATTGTTCTATACTTTGAAACGTGAGTTTATGGTATTGCAATTCTACCATGCGTATAAAACTGTTGATATTAAAAGAAAAGGGAGGTTCTTCCCTCTTTAGAATCTCTACGTATGTAGTTGAACAAAGGTCATTTTTCAGGCCCATACACTGGTCTGTTTCCATGTTTGCTCTGACGAATACTGTACAGCCAAAACAGGTTTCCGTCCACATAAAATTTAGATCATGCTCCCAAATCTAAGATGATATGGCATATCCAGAGGAGTGGTGGTTATGCAGGCATTTCCAAAGCGTTACTTGTGAATTTTACGCAATTTTAAGTACTAAGTTTTTAGTCTTTATGCATAGAATATGAAGGTTTTTAACTGCTTAGTTTTGGTAAATTTTAAACATGAAGTATAAAGCCTAATGGTCAATACTCAGATGTTGACGCTAGTTGCTCACTTGTGCCAATTTAGTAAGAAGCGTTAAGCTACTTAGACAATTTGCAGGCAATAATTTCTTTTTCTAAAGGAGTGCTTCTGTTGTAAGAGTTAGTAGATTAAGGTGAACCCCCAAATTCAAATCAGTTTTCATTACTGGTCAAAAAGGAAGAAAGAAAGAATACACCCACTCCTTTCCAGGTCTTAGACTCTCACTGGTGATCTGTGATGATTATTGGAAGGAAGACAACTTCAAAATTATGCCCAATTCCCCTCCAAAAATTCTGCCCTTTAGCATGACAGTTTAGAAAATTCCTTTTTATGTCTTCAGTGTTTTAACTCTGACATGCTAGGAAGATTGCCAGGTTGATGGGATTGTATGGCTAGAATTCTTTCTTTTCAATTGTATTCACTCACCTTTTCACCCTTTTCTGCATGCCCATCCCCATCGTTGAACCTGTAGTCTCTGTGGTAGCAATCTCTCTGGAGAGGTGAGGCTCACTTGGTGCAGAACGCTTGTCACTCTGAAAGGGCTCAGGAACACCTTTCAGAGAATGTGTCCTGGAGAGCCAAGAAGAGGACAGGCTATGGCTAGAAACATACTTTAACTGGAAGAACATCAAGGTGCTATAGAAGGTGGGGAGGAAAAAAAAAAAGGAAAATCTAATGGACTAGGTAGCTTTCAGAAAGATGAAAGAGGACTTCTGATTTGGGCTCAGACCTGTAATATGTCTTAAATCTCACGCTACTACCTCAATTAAGTTCAGTTGCAAAAGAGAGCAGGCACATGCCTTTGGAAACCAAAGGGAAATATTGATAAATAAGCTGCATGAGATAGTTCTTCTATTCCTAACAAACAATATTGTTAAAGAGGACGACGACGGTGCTATTTTGATGAGATTCTAACTCGTGACTGGAATAGCTTTGTGTAAAACGTGAAATTTTGCTTTGTCGAAGATCTGTGAATGGTACTGAAACTGTAATTGTGGTCAGTGCTATTGTGAGATGAAAACACTGGAAGATGTGATCTTTGCTATGAGTTTTCACATGCTCTTTTTATGTGCCTGGTGGCTCATGTATGAAAAGCCTTGTCATGGTTTGAAGAGCAGGGAGCAAATTAACTTGCTAGTGCCAGGGACTCACTCTTCAGGTAGCGTATGAATTGCTGTGAACTCAGCAGCATTTATTGCATGGTCTGCTATATTTAGCCTGTTACTCTATAAAGTGTTCTGAAATACTCCCAATTTAGAGTCCTGCCTTAGACCTGATTCTCTTTGAATTGATTAACAAATTACAATACAGGATATTTTTTGACATTCATTACCGTATGTAGTCCACATAATGTGGACTTGTCTGTGGGAAGCAGCCTGCCCCAATTAACTAGTACTTAGTAAGGTCCCAGCCTACTGAAAAGCTTCTCACTCTCCTCCAACTTTTTTTCTTTTTCTTATCTTTTTTTTTTTTAAGTAGGTTTTGTGGAAGTGAAGTATTACTATGGTATTTCAGAGCAAACTGTTCAAAATTATAAAAAAAAAAAAAAAAAAAAAAAAAAAAAAAAAAAAAAAAAAAAAAAAAAAAAAAAAAAAAAAGTGGGGGAATAGAGGGATGGAGGTAGAGAAAAGCTCCACATGGCAAACCATTGTTTCCGGAAATCAAACACGCCCACTAGGTATTTTTCCATCGGGAACTATTGAATTAGTCCTCTGCATCCTGATCAGAGAGATTGTAAAAGTAGGACGCTTGCAGTGAATAGACTGTTTTTTGTCAACAGCTTTGAAACTGCCTGCCAGAGCTCACATGCTTTTGTGCAGTAATTTGTTTATCATTACTTCCTTCCTATGAAAACAGAATAAAAGGAGTGACAAGCAAAATACACATTTGGATGAGATTTAACAGTTTGAAGACTGAATTGTTTCATAAGAATAATTTGATGGTGTGCATTTGTTGTCTCATGCAGTGGGGACCTGGAGAGGAATAGCTGCTGGGGTGTGCTCTTCAGGAGGTGGAAAAGCAGCAGGATGCTCCGCCTCTGCAGGGGACACAGTCACTAAACCATGACAGAGAAGTAGACTGCATTGAACTAGGTTCCTGAAATAATTCTACATGATACAGAAAAAAGGTGCTTGGCAGCACAAATTAGCTGCATCTCATGACTACAGCATCTCATGACTCCAGTGATACGATAGTGTACGCAGTAAAAGTATGGATTGGCAGTCACAAGCCATGGAGTTATCAGGTCGCATGACTTTCCTACCCCTGAGCTAGGAGTTGCTGCTGAGATGAAGTAACTGAATTATATGTGGGTTCTTCTCTTGTGCCAAAGCAAGCATCATAACTTGAGCCATGAAGGTGTTTAACTGAACTCATTTTGCTTGGGATTAATTGCGGTGGGTTAGGATTGACAAGGTCAATCACCATGCTTCAGAGGAACGAGGGAACATTGCTGAGACTCAGTAACTCCAATAGCTTTTCACTGTTTGTCTGTACTTTTATCAGGTAGTTAAGACCTGGACCTGCTGCTGGCACCTGAGGTTTGAGTCTTGCAGCCTGTGAGAAGTGTTTCTGGGCTCTGCACAGGAATGTGCTGTTGTTCTCATTGTCCCTTCTGGGGGGGAACATCCTTTAGACAAATTGAATTTAAATTCTGAAAAATGTAAAATAGCAACTCTGAGAAATAAAGCCTTTTCTTCAGGTCTCTGCCTTCCTCTCTCAGCCCTGCTAATGAGTCTTAAAATTAATTTGAGGAGACTGCTTCCTACGTTGTACAGGATACGTTTTAGGTTTCAAATATATGGGGAGGTTTGTCTTTATAGTCCCCTGTATTTAGGCTCTCATTCTGGTGTAGGACTACTGGTTTAATTTTATCTATGCTTTTGGCCTATCTCAGTTGCCTTCACCAGTAATGGAAGTTAAACTGAGAAATACTCATCTTTAACTGGAATATGTCTGTGTACACAGTGTTAAATTTAGGATTCAGGTCTAGGACCTGAGTGATTGTTTATCAGTGGAAATGCAGATTTTAACTGGGATCAGAATTAGGCTTTCCAATGTGAATTTAGGTGGAGGAGGGTATCTTCAGGCAGACAGCACTTTTGTTGATCCCTCTTCTTTGATTATTGTGTCGAAGTGAGGAATCTTACAGCTGGTTGATGGCAGAGGTGGTATGAATGAACAACCATTCATACTAGCTAGTGGGCTGAGCACCAGCACATTTAACCAAACAGCTATGAGGTGATGGTTGCAGCTTTAGATTTCTCTTGACCATACGCAAGAGTAGGTTGGTGACCCTCAACATTAAGCACTCCCTATCCCATCTCTTGAGTTGCTTTGTCCCTGGAGGAATAGGTGTGTTCATGTATTTATTTTTAATGTTCAAAAGAGAATTTCAGTCACCTCTTCTTTAACAAAATAACTTATTTTACCAGCAAGTGCAGCACAGACTTGGTTAAAAAAGTTGAAAGTCCCTATTGTTATTTTATAAGTATTTGTTAGCTACTCATTTCTATTCAGATAGCATGTAATGCCTGTTTTTTTTATGTGGGCTTGGCATAGTCAATAAAAAGGCTATACATGAATATCAAGTCATAATAGAATAAAAAATCTCTTAGAATATAGTTTGTTTATCATTGTATATTAGTGGAAGGAGAGAGAGGAAGTGGCATGGTTGCCACATGGATGTCTTTGGTGGGTGGCATCAGGGCGAGTGGTACACTTGGTGGTGATGAGACCATCGTAGCCTTACAGCTCTCAGTGCCAGCGATGTAAAGAGTGCCTGGAAAGTGCGACGTGTTTTCCATAGCAAGTCGTGGGTGATTAGCAGTTGGCAATGAGCTGATATGAAATGATAATGCAAGAGTGGCTGTGGTAATTGTTGTGTTGTCTGTGTCTCAGGAAGAGGTGTGTCTGCCTCTTGCCTGCAGTAAAATTGATGACATGGTCTGATAGACAAGTGCTACATTAAGATTGAGAGGAATTTATAGGCACCTGAAGGCAATACAAGCCGATGATGAAAGGCGTTCTCAATGTTAGACACTAATTCATAGTGAAGTGAAATCCTCACAAGGGCTTTGTGTCTGCCGTACAGCTTACCAGGATGAAAGCCCACCTAAATGGCAGCGGGTTGTAATTCAAACATGGTCTGGTGCCATGTTGAAATTCACAAGAAAAAAAAAGTAGAAGTATTAATTAGACCTTAGCTGCAAACTTCTTATTGCAGCTCTTTCATAAGAATCTCCTCAACTACTGCACCTTCTACTCTTATCTAGTTAGTTGTTTTCCTTTTGGTTTTCTTAAAGATATGTATTCAATACACTAATATCAGGAAATACTTCTGAAGTAGCGTAAAAGATATATCTGAACTAATTGGGTTAGAATTTTACAATTACCTCTTCTGCAGCTAACTAAATATTTTGTTCTGAGGAATAACACATGTTTTCTCAGTCTTGTCCTCTGCCTCCAAAGCCTGTTTCTTTATGTAGTTCATCAGGTTTCTGTGAAATGGGAGTAAGGTGACACACTCAAAAGATTCAGTAGTGTTAAGAGCAAATTCACTTCTTAAAATGTTGCTCATGATGTAAGGACTGCTATGAACTAGTACTTGCTACTTCTTTTTTTTTTTTTTCCAGAAAATACCAGTTTCCAGTGATAAGCCAAAGAATTGTTATAATCCCAAATGCAGAATAGAAGACTGGGGCAATTTATGGGAGCAGATTAATTACTGTTATGTCCTATGTTGTAATCGTATTGTTATGGTCATCGTGGTCTGGRTCTGTAAGAAAGGCAAGGCTTATAGAGAAATACATTAAAGAAATGGAAGGGCTTTCAGGCACATGTTCCCTTGATCTAGAAAGCGGTATGTTTGCCAGGAATCTTCTTTTTTTCCTTCGTCAGCCGATTCATAAAAGACAGTGCTTTTCCTGTATCCCGTTGAAGAGAGAGTTATAAACTGCATTTTGGATGGCTGTAGCAATCCTAGTGCTAGGTAGTGAATACTGGTGCTTGTATTGCATTGTCCTTTCAGAACCATCATATCAGATGTTCAATTTACTGGTGAAAGGACATATTCTTTCATTTCTCAGACAGTAGCTGCTGAATTTCAATGTGTGCTGTAATTCTGAGACTGCATTTTTATGTATGATTAAATGTAATTACATTGTATAATTGTCATTGTGCTCACTTTTTCCCCACATACTCAAAATCTATTTGTTTTCCTGCTTATGGTCTGTGTCAGTAGGTTTGCTTGCAAAGCAAAAAGCAGTGGGGTGGCAGAATTCTTTCAGAAACGTTAGAGGTGCCAACAATTATGGTGATGATACAAAGTTCATCAGTATTTTTTTTAATTTCAAAASTCATTTCACAGTCTGTCTTTACACTTTGTCTTCTTGTAAGTTCGAAAAAAATTGGACAAAGTCATTATGTCCTGTAAAAGGAGGCCAAGTTATACTTTAATGCCTAAAGTTATCTGAGACTCTTCTCAAATATACCAGACAAGTTCTCCATTTCCAAGGTCAAAATCAACTAGATCCCAGTGACTCTGGAATCCTTTTTTTCTTTTTGAGCCATCTTGCTGTTCTCTGGATGGCATCTCCTGTTTGCTCTTTCAGTTCATTCACTTGTGAGTTAGTCTTTACCAAACTCTGTGTGGGTTCCAGCCTCCGCCTCCAAATCTTTCTGAATTGTTTTTCTCTGAACCACAACTTGCCCTTTTCCACCACTAATGATGCTTTTCCTTCTGAGTTGCTCCTTTTGTGAACACTAGCCTATTCAACGGCTGAATTTCTCATTGCTCCCAACTTGACCTTTCTTCATTCTGTTGACTTCATGCTTTCAAATTTTCACCTGCTTTTCCTCCCTCTCTTTTTGTGCTTCTTCTCTTGTCTTTGCCCTGGCACTGTATTTCTCCATCTTAGTGTGTCCCACTCTTCCTGTTCATGTTAGCTACCTCTCATTTTGGCACTTCTGGCAAAATCAAATACCTTTGTAAAGAAATTTCCAATTGTATTGTATTTTCCTTTCCTTTTCAATTTTTTGCTTTCTATACGGTTTCTCTGATTCTGCCCCCTTTTCAGTAATCATTTACTATCTGAGGTTTTACAAATTCATTAGTGACAAGAGAGGTACTGAGTTAAAATAGTTATTCTCAAAAAGTGAAAATGATAATTTGAAAAAAATTTATCTTGGAAATAATTCATGGCAACAGAATCAGCTTTTTCACATCAACATCCTTTCCTCCYGGAGTTAAAACAAGTGGTTCCACAAAGCTGCAAAAACTAATGAAACTTCTGATAGATATGTTTGTCTCCTGGTTGACTGACTTCTTCCGCTGAATTTTAGGAAGGCTGTGGCTGAACTTACGGTGTATTAAACACCACAGAACCCACTGCAGGAAAGAAACATTATGTCCCATCAGCAGGGAAAAAACCTTAACTGGAGTTAGTGCCAGTCTAGACACTAGGTAATTAACATGGTAGAGAAACCGTGACTTTGGAGCAGATTCAGGGGTATCTAGTTAGAGGGAGAACTCTTATCACCTTCTTGCTCTTAGTATTGGAAAAGCCTTTGCCACAGGAGGTCTCAGACACCTGGTGAAAGGTGGGAAGGGGCTCCACACTTTCCCTTACAGTGGTGCTGATGGAGTCGCTATCTTCTCTCTGCTCTCCTCCGGTCATGGCATGTGCAGAAACATCGTAGCTCTGCCCTTCTGATGCATATGGGTGATGTGAGCCAGCAGTAGCGATGATATTGGCTCAGTTATCCTTGGATGTGGTGTAATGACCTGATTTCCTGGTGAAACCAGACCAAAATATGTCAATGGTCTCACGACTTTGCAAAATACAATTCAGGAAGCTGAAGACTGATGTGTGTTGGGGTTTTTGTTTGTTTGTTTGTTTTTTGAAGTATCTTGTTCCAAATTTCAAGGCTTCGGGCATTTTTCTAAGTTCTATTTTCCTCTAATTCCTTTTACCCTCTCCCAAAATTTTCTTCAGTTGCATTTCTTTCTTTACTGACTGTTGTCCCTTCCCCACCTCTGCACTTCCTTCCCARATTTCCCTTTTCTGGTATTTCTTGTTTTGAACTGACAGTTGCTGTGTTATATATAAAACCTTTCTGTTTTTTTCTGAAACTCAGTGAGTTTTGTTTCTTATCCTCTAATTTCTACTCTTTGTGACTTGTCCCTTGCTTCTCCCTACTGCCTATTAAAGCAAAGTCATTACGTTTTAAATTCACATTATCACTGTCTTTTGACTGYTCAGATCCTTTTCTGAAATGAATAAGTGGTTTCTTCGGTAACAAAAGCAATGATGCCACCCTGCTTCTCCTTCCCCCTCCCTGCAATACCCAGTGAATTAAAGTTACAACAAAGGGAGAAACGAAAAGAACTTATGATGGCAGAAGTGGGTAGCAGCATTGCCTTGGTTGCCATAGAAATGAAGTTGCCCATTTTGGCACGAAGCATGTGAGTATCAAGAGATTTAAGTAATGACATCTATTAAAATATATTGTGGGTTTCCAGCAAGTTGGCAACAGAGTTGCAGGGTTATTCTCAGCTATCTGGTTTTCTGTCTGTTCTCTTAACCTTCCTGATTGACCTGTTTGCAAAAACATTCTGTATCCAGTTGCTGCCTTCCAATCGGCCACAGCCCCGAGGGTAAAGTTCACTGTTTAATTCCAGAAGTGCTTATGGACAATACGTATTATAAAGGTACACAGAAGACTGTTGTACTTGCTCTGCAAGTGTTAATGGAACTAGTGTATTCGTCAAGAGGGGAAAATACAGCTACCCCTGTGTAGAAAGCAAGCACACTGACTTGGACTGGATGGAGAAAAAGGCAATAAGAAAAAGTATGCATTAGGAAAAGAACATTATTAGTTACATAGATTCCCTCCTGGTCTATAGGATATATATGCTTGGTGAAGAATAAAATGACAATTTTTATTTTACATTATCACTTTTAAATGACAGCTAAAGCCTTGCATCAAAAATAAATCACAGAATGGAAATCACTTTGTATGATACCTTGTAAAGCATCCCATTTCTTATTTACTGCATTACTTCGTATTTACTACTACTGTAGCTTTTGCAGAATTTCTCATACTTGAGATATTCAGCTATTTAAGAACCTGGTAGGAGTAAATTAGAAATGTGTTTCATGATAGAGATGATGACTATTAATTTGTTAGGCTAACTTCTGAAATACATTTTTCTGTTGATTTGGACATTTTGGCCAAAGAGTAGAAATTAGAGGATAAAGAAACAAAACTCACTGAGTTTCAGAAAAAAACAGAAAGGTTTTATATATTACATTTGCAGATGTACCTGAAGGTAGATCTTTTCAGAATGTGATTTTTCTTTTCTTTATGGCAATATTACTTATACAGATATTTAACTGTATTTAATTTATTTGTACTTTTTGATCTCATTATTTTTGCCAACAGAGGGAACCTTAGGAAACAATTCTGGATATGATCATAACATAATAATATTAAAGTAAGCATTGATTTTTCTAATCTAATCTACTCAGTAAGTATTGTGAATGGAAGGAGCATTTTCACTTTGTGAATACTTTTATTTTTTTGCTTCTGTGCTTACAAATTAGAGTATTAAATATAACGATATTTTTTATTTAAAGTCCTGGATTTTTCTGCTTGAATGTACAGCACTTGCTGTACTTAATTAAAAAAAGAAAATTGGATCCCAGCTGTCCCCTACTGTTGCTTGCAGCTAGCAGAAATAAAAAAGTTAAAACTCAGGCTGAATGGTTGAAGAAAATATGAGATTAGCCAGAGCACCTTACTTATTCTTTAGCATCAGCCTGCACCGGTGAATGTCAGGGAGCACCAACATAGAGTTTTCATGTAAACCTGCTACCAGAGCTACATAAATAAGGCTCTCAGCTGCTTTGAAATTACAGGCAGCTTGAAACCATGAGAATGCTTCCTATGGAAATAACTAATGTTTAGGCACTTTTAAATTCCATTGGCAGTTGAGGAAATAACCTATTATTTAAGTCATGGAACATTTTTCTCCCTTACTTTGTTTGTACCCATTGCACCAAATAAGTCTTCCCCTCTATTAAATGTTGCTTTTTACAGTAGCTAAAGAGACACTTTTGTGCCTTGTGTTTGTTGTAGCTATTGGCGGGGGGCAGCAGGGACTAAACATGTTTTAAGTCTAATTGCGGGTGATTGGTTTTTCATTTTTCCTTACATGTCATTGTTTAAATTCTGCTCTTTTGACATGTTTTGTCCTAAAGCACTGCCCGTTTACAATTCAGTACTTCTATTAGCTTAAGGCCCAGCTAAGCAAATCCTGTTCTGTGTTAGTAAATGTCTTAGTTCTTGACAGATGTTGCAGGAGGAATCTGATGGATATGACATCTACAGCATCAGAGCTGCAACGATGAGAAATAGTCTATATCTTGTCAGCTTATGGTAGAATCAGACCTCTCTTTTAGTGGAATGAAACAGTAGCTGTTTCCCACTACAAGTAACAGATACATTTTTGGTTGGTTTGTTTGGGGTTTTTGGSGGGTTTTGTTTGTTTTTTTATAATTTAGTGGGGGGAAAAAAAGCAAGTCTCTCCCACAATCTGGATTTGTAAAATAAGTTGTAGTTGTTAAAAAATGTATCTTAAGTGTTTGGATCCATAAGCTTGAGGAGATAAAATATCAGTATTTCTCAGACTCAGAAGGCTAATTTCTAGTCTTTGTTTTATGCACCCAGATGTTTTGGATTTACTGGGTCTACACTGAAAACCGTGGGTGAATTTGGCCCAGAAACTACATGAGTTAATCATAGAAAGTTGTGTTATCTTATGAGAAAGAAAATTTTCATGATAGATGTAATAGTCCCTGAGCTGTCCAGCGGTTCCCAAACTAGCAGTCAGGAGAACTGCTGGTGTTAGCTTTCCTTTTCGTTTCAAGTTAACAGGAAAGGAACAAATGAGCAGTGGAGATAAAGGCTTTATCCTCCAAGGAAGTTCTTTGATTCTGTGGTGGCTATCCCAGTGTAAGTCCTCATGAGGACACTTGTATGCCAGGATGAAAATTCCCCTTTTTTCTGTTTTTGCTGTGTACAAAATACAAGCAGAAGAGGGTAAGAAGCATTAATCCTGGAACACAAGTGTCCCAACAGGATTAGCGTAGCCATTAATGTCTTTGTAGACCAGCCTGAGAGGAGAGAGAGTTAAAGCAGTCCATATTCTCTTAATTTTCTTTTAAAAGTTCAAAACACTCATTACCATGCCCAAGGCAAAGCTCAAAGTTGAGGGATACTTCATTGTGATCATTTTTCCATACTTGCCATCGTCCCTGTGGGTGTCACGAAGAGGTTCATGCGTATCAGGAGAGGTGAGGTGCTGTCTACTGAAACATGACCTTTGCTAYGAAGTGGTGTGAGAAGCTGCGTGGAGCTCCAAAAGCACTGCTATGAGAGGGGGGCAGGACCTACTGAGCTTGGTGGAAAGGCTCTCAGGGCCTTCCTCTGACATGTATCACACCCCAAATTTGCTGCAGGCTGTTAACCTGTAACGATCACAGATTTTGGTGGTAGGGAGTGTTTGCTGTGAGGTGAAGTAAGACAAGATACTTGCTGCCTCATTTCCAGAGCTTGGGGTTATTTAGCATGTACAGTCATTCTCGACTCTCTTCTTTTGTTTCTCTCATCAGTGAAGACGTGTTCTTAAGGATAGAAATCACAGTGGCCTGAGTAAGAAGGAAGCTGCTGACAGCTTTACTGTTCTTTTTAATTGCTGTTATTCTCTGCTAGCAATGTTGCTTTTCCAAAAGTATTTCTGTGGGCAGTGATTCTGAAAATCACACCCTGAGCGTTTAAAAGGTGCTGTATTTTGTTGGTAAATCTTTCTTACTACTTTTTTTTTTCCAAAATTATGCTAATGTAGAACTTACTGTTCACTTTTTTTGAGCGTGTACTACCCTGAAATAGTCCCCACCCTGCTTTATAGTTGACATTCTGATTTGTGCACAACTGCTAGTTCTGTAGGAATACTGGATCCTCAACAGTAACAGCTCGAATTTTAAAGTATTTTTTTCCAAACTCACGCAYAGGCAAAACAATGTTCTTGTTTTATAAAGAAATGGCAGAATAAATCATAATTGTCAATCACGGGAGCATTCTTAAAACTTGCGTGACAAATTCAGTTATACTGAGGGCATGAATTTTTTCAAGGTTTTCATGTTTTAAGAAAGAAGTCTCCTGGAGCCAATTACATTTGTAATATATACCATGTGTGAAGCATTGTCCTTTATTCTTAATTATACTCTGCAGGTTGCTGAGTACACGTACCTTTTGAGTATATCCTTTGGCATCCACAAGCATAAACAAAGCTGCAGACACTGTGTTTTCCTCTACCAGCAACATAATGTGTTTGTGAATTAACTAAGTAGCCTTGGGTTCTACATGGGTTTCTCCATCGTTGGAAAGGCAATTTATTCCTTTAATGAGACTGGAAATTAAGAATTGAATTAAAGAGAAAATGTGGGTTGATATAAGAACCTGTTAATAAATAAGTTGAAATTATTGGTCTTTTCAGTTGAAGGTTTTGAAGGAACAGTTTTAATAGCTTACGAGCTGCTGGCTTTCTTTTGACAGTGCTGAACTGTTGGGAGTGATTGTTTTCTTATGATTATAACCTCTAAGGAATACTGTGCCCTTGGTTTTTGGTAACTGAGAAACCAATGAACTAAAAAAGAAGGCAGCTCCAGAAGTGGGAATGTGTGATTTAGGAAGGATCATCTGAAGATCCTGTGGTTTAGAAAAGATCCAGCTGTGGGGAGGAGAAACCACCAATTTTTCTAGAGTGTCGTAAAAAGATTCACAGCAGGAGGGATATTTTGCAGCCATATCCTACTGCTGAGTGTACCTCTTTAGCCAAGTTAGGCGTATAGCCACATGAAAGTTTAAATAGGGAAACCAAGCACAGCTCCCAAATGCATCCTAGAAATGATTAAGTGTTGGTTAATATACCTTATTTCTGTCTCACTCCTGTCTACTGTGCTTATCCTTTGCCACCTTGCACTTTTTCATATCCTGAAGGGAATTTTGTCTCGCTGCAGGGCACTTTATCTCCTGTTGCCCGGGCGCTCACCCCTCCCAGCTCCTCAGGGGACACGTGCCTTATCCCCTTCCTCTTCCCTGYATCTCCCTCCTTAAGAGACGGACAGTTCAGAGCCAGCTGTGCTTATCAGAAGTTCACACGGTACCTGGCAATAGAGGGGGAAAGCATTTGAGGTTGTGTGTAGGAAGGAGAAAGAACCCTCTTGAGACTTTGGCATGTATTTCATAGGCATGGTCACAGGCTCTGAAGGCATGGGTGGTGGGAGGGAGCACCTTTTAGCCCCAGATGTGTGAGCAAGAGTCTACCCTGTGGGGCAGGGAGAGGAAGCCATGGGACTCCTGAGGCCTCTGGGACCAGTTAGGCATGCTCGTGGATTTTGCTCCTTTTGGTCCCATTTAGAGGTACAGGAGGGAGTCAACCATGGTCCAGGTCTCCTTTGTAGTCGCAGAGGAAGTTGCTGGCTGGAGATAAGGTTTCTGAAGATCCGGACGAGATCAGACTGCATGTCTGGCACTCGGCTGTAACTGCGCGAGGAAGTCTTTCGGCATCAGAGTGAAATGAAACGCAGGTCAGAGACTATGGGTCAGAAGACAAAAATTGCAAAGTTAGCTTGAAATTCCAGGTCAAGAGTTTTTCCTTCTTTCATTAAACAGAGCAAAAGGCATTTCTGATTACCAGTGATACTGATAATGCAGTAGCGTCTAGAGATCCAGATCCTTTTGGGCTTGGCTTTGCACTGGSTGCCCATGTTCTGAAGAACTTTCTTGGAACTGAGACTGATGCATGAAAACATATTACCATGTTTTTTGTGCAAGTAACCTGTGACTTATCTTAAAAGAAAAAAAGATAAGTCTGAAAACCTTCATATCTGAATGTTTTGACTCYCTTTTTAAATTATTTTATTATACATAATAAAAAATACTTGATCATATGCAGCGTGAACAAAAACATGTACGTACCAGAGCCYACTGTTTCATAACGAAAGCCGTCCTGGAAAGGAGAAGGGGATGTTCCCCTTGAGACCATTCTCCCCCTCCTTCCTTACTATGATCTTATAGCCTTGTCTACCTGTCAGTGGTTTCTCCTCTTCTTCATCTCATGCTCCTGTCCTCTCCTTGCTCAGGAGCTACCTGTGTGCAGGGACATGAGCATTTGCCCTTATTGGAGTTTTAGTCCTTTTTTTAGCCTCTTTTCCCCACCCCCCTGCAAAATGGACTTGCTGTTGGTCTGTAAAACACAACCAGATTTTGTCTGTCTCTTGAATGGTTCAATCTGCTGTCTTCAAAGATCTGAATGATTTAGCTTTCTAAATCATTTGGCCAACATATCCTCTTTAGTTTTGTTGTTAGTAGTCCAAACTATAAATAATAGTAGTATAGTGCATTTGCAATCAAAATATAGCGTATTATTTTCTTGGAGACACTCTCACCCTTGCTGTCCTGTCTTGTTGCTTACAACAGAGTGTTCTTCTGTGCCRTTAGGAGTTGAATGTTTTGGTTCCATCTGAATTAAAACTGTAGAACTGTTTTCCTTTCTCAGATACTGGAGGCTTTCTTTACGTTGTTTAGCCACATACGTTAGTTCATCCTTTTGAATTTCCATTTGTTACCTGTCCATGTTTGTGAAGTAATGTACTCGATGAGACTGCAGCTTAGTGGCAGTTTGCCATATATTCTTAGTTTTTCTTGGAACATTTAGTTTAGGAAGTGGACTAATTAGTGCGTAAACATTGTTTAGCAGAACAACTCCAATTAGCACTGTTTGGCCTGGTTTCAGCGATAAACAAAGTTAGATGCACGTCAGTGTTTGTCCTAACAGTTTATAAAGTCTATTTTGTGGTCCTAGGGGACAGCATACACCAGATACATTAAATAGTCATTGCAGTCAAGGCCATGAGAAAAAACTTACTGTGTTAAGCTTAATAGGCTGTGCATGATACATTAGGGAGGTAGTTTGGAAGCCTTCCATTAATCTTAATTATTCTGAAATACTAGCTAAATCTTTCCAAAGTATGTCTTTTTCTTACTATTGTCTATCTGCTGCCATATGAAAAAAAAAGACGACAAACACACTGTTCAATTATTGTAAAATAATGGAATTTAGGTTTTCAATGTGTATTTTAGCGTCATCTTTGTATTTTCCTRATTTTGTTAAAGCCTAAAACTAAGCTAGATCCTTATCAGTACAAGTATAGGCAAGCTTCTTGCCCCAAGAAAATTTCTATCCTCATTTTGGCGTGACAAAATTAATACTGATAAACAGGTGGGATAAGGTTGGACTACCCTTATGGTAATATTGCAAGTAGCCAAATGTAGTAACSTATGCATGCTTTGGTGGTTCTTAAGGGAGGAGTGCTTGTTCAGCTATGGCGGGCTTATCTATAAGAAGCTGAAGACTGGGAGGTTGTTGAAGTAGAAAATAACCRTTCTTCCTTTCCTGCTCCAAATGCTTTAGTCACACTTTTTTTTTTCTGGTTGTCCTATAAATTCCTTGAGCCTGTCAAGGAGCAGGGGAGTTGGAGAGGGTGGGTAACTTTATGCGCCAGTCCTTTGTGTTGTGACTTTTAATTTATGAGACAGGCAAACTGGAGCTGTGGTTGAATCTGGTAGTGATATCTTTAGATTATATTCAGTATTAGATGACTAAATTAAATCTAAAATATTCTATGTGTACTAAAAAAACGAATCGAATTAATCGTAACTCTGCGTGAGAGAAGGGAGCAGGGAAGCAGCTCTTAATGTTTTGCTGGATCAGCTATATTTGTATTTCAGAAGTTGCTATAACTAGGGGAACCAGGCAGGACAGGTCTATTCTTAGCTGTATAGTAGTTTGAAAAACTACTTTATTCCTGACAGCAGTACACAGGCCACAGAAGCAGCCCAGATGAACAGAGCTCTGTTCGATCTTAAAAATCAGAATTTTCTACTGGAAATCTTTTCAACTAATTGAAAGGCATTTGTAAAAAAACCTAATTCTGATTTTTATCAATTACTCAATTGAAAAATAACAGATGCAAATAAAGTAAAACTGTTTTCATCACCTTCCTCCTTTAGACAATGAGTCAGATCCAAAACTTACATGTTTTGGGACTTCATGTTGGGACTCTAGATTGCCTGTATATTACTTGTCATTCTTCATGTTGGGACTCTAGATTGCCTGTATATTACTTGTCATTMAATGATGCAGGATGTAGAGCTGCCCATTTACTCAGCCCTGTGTGGTTAACTAAGAGAGTGAAATTGTCCACTCACCAGGAGAGGAAGGAAGCTAACCTAATATTTAACTATTTATTGCACTTTACTGTCACCCATGCTCCTTTGTGCCAGTTTCCTTGTGTATGAAATCAGTTCTTTGTGGCTGACATTCTTGATGCTCCAGTTGCAGAAGGATCATGTGTTCCTCAAATTAAATTTGTTGCAAGTTTTTTGTAGCAGTTGGAGAGAATCCTTCCTTGAAAAATAAACGCCAGAATCTACCATTGAAACCAAGTTGTTGCTGAAGAGGATGGGGTGTGATTGGTGCCTCCTAGGACATGGTTTAAGTTATTTGTTAGATTTAACTAAACACATTCACATTTTCTAACATGTATTTTCCCCTTTCTGAATATTTGACTATAATTTTAATATTTTCTGAGTTACCGCTATGTCTTCTCATTCCCCAGTGTTCTTTCATTGTCTCCCTCTTTCCCTTTCTCCTCCTCTCATTACTCCCTCACAAACTGATAATAATTAATATGTGACAACAGGCCAGATTTCAGTTTAACAGAGTTTTATATCTGATACTTTACTCAAACAGTTGAGGAATTATCAAGTGAATGATGCCYAGGACCTGTGGAAAGTATTGCTTCTCAGACATTTTTTGTCTCCTAAAAMCAGATTCAATAAATTAGATTATAATTACATTAACTAGGAAATAATAGTCTCTTCCTACCTGCCATCATGTRAAGATACTTCAGAGGAGTAGCCATGTACCATTTGAAATTCTTTATTTGGTTTATAGTAGTGAAGGAGTCCTCCAATAATTTAGCAACAACACATCGAAAAAGAAGTCTTTCAATATATGCCATGTTAAAAGATGCACAGAAATTAATTCCATTTTAGATGTCCAAATTTCCCAAGTATTCACACTTGCAAGTTTAGTTCTCACTTGCGGAGGACTGATAAATGGTGTCTCATTAATTTCCAATTTGGTCAAAGTTTTGTTTGTTTGTTTTTTTTAAGTTACAAGGGACCACTCTTGGGAAATATTGCAAAGACCAGGTTAAAAATGAACTGTGATAATAAGTTCCCATAAAAGATGGGAAGTGATTGATGGCAAGGTAATTTGATAAAAATTGGTCCCACAGTAGAAAGTAAATTACTAACTGCTTGACTTTTCTAAAGGTCTACTTGCTTTCTTTTGTGCCTTGGAAACTTTATTGGGGTTCTAAAACGAAATACACCCCTGATTTAATTCCAGCACATGCCAACTTAGTGTTGTGTACTTCTCCTGAAARTTTTAAAGAGGTTGCAGGTGTTCTTTGTTATGGAAAAGCACTTGCAGTCTTAACTGTTAGAAAGCTGCTGTGTGACTGTGTTCTGGAATATACCTTTATGAAAAAATAAATCCAAGTAGCAGAAAAGATACAAACCACTAGTCGAAAGCATGTGAGTGGATGTAGGGTGGTACCTAAAGATATAGATGGTACTCTCCACCAAAATATCTGAGGAGGTCACAGTCATTAGTGGTGTTTATACAGCTAAGAAACAGGTGAAACAGTGAGCAGCTGTGATAGCACAGGTTAAATGCATATGCTCAAAACTGTAAGGGAAACTAAAAGTGAGCTAGGAATTAGATCCAAGTTTCTTTAAGTCCAGTAACCCATTTTGCTTAACTACTCTTTTGTGCTTTTTTCCCCTTGCCATTGATTATTTTTTTTTTTTAAAAGTCAGCTATAGAACAGGACTCTAGTGAATTGAGCAGCAACTCATTTCCTTTGCGATCGCCAGGAAATACACTGAGCAATTAAGGGTGGCTGGMTGGGAAAAGGTCTTTCATTTCACTGAGATACAAAGGTTCCCAGACCTTCGTGGCTTTTCAGCAGCCTACCAGGTGGTCTGACTTGGAGCTAAGTCCCCCATGTTCTGATGTTCATGGTAGCAGCAAATTTGAGGACACAAGACTGAAGGCCTGAAGGATTTRATTTTTTTTTTAATGTGTTTCATCGCTTAACAGTTCTTTTGCAAATCTCAGTTTCTGTTTCCTATCTGTTTCTCTATTATCTAGATCAAGAGCAGCTTCAAAGAACTTCCACCAACAGCATATAGATTCACGCAGAGTAGTTCCTTATTAAGAAGGAATATCTCGTTGTAATCCTTGAATTCTCAATGTGTGTAAGGATTAATAAGTATGCTGGATGTTTTAAGGGAAGCAAAGAGAAGGTGACCATCCGCTGCTCCGATATTGCACAGAGATGCTTAATGGCTGTTTTTCTTTCAAATGTTGACCTAAAAATGTAACGTTTCCCCAGCAATGCAAGCTTTGACAGCAAGTTGCAGCTTGTTGAAATGCAGTATGCCCACTAGTGTAAAATGAGAATATTAGTGTTTCATGTGGAAACATGACTTTGGCTTGAAACTGATACAAGAGATTTATAAGATAAAATGACTGAAAACTCCAGCAAGTCCTAACAAAATACTCTCTTTAAATAATGCACACTAAGTAAATATTATTGTTTATTGAAAACCCTTTCACTATTAGAGTCTATTTTTGCCATTTACTTCTATAAGATCTGAATAACAATGTTATTCAACAAATGAATAACTATTTGCAGGAGAAAAAAAAGAAAATCTCAATTTTATATTCCTGAAAAGATTAGGATTTTTTTTCATTGCTGATTTATCCAAACTGAAAGAAACAGAACTACACACATATTCATAACTAATAAATAATTTGACCTGAACTTCTGGTTCCTTACCTCCATTGTTGAGAACTCACTATCTTCTTTTGAAAGAGATCTCACAGTCATAACAGATGCTAAATTTATTGAGCTTTTTTGTTCATTTGTTGATAGTGCTATGGATTTATTTATTGTGGAGGGKTTTTTTGTGTGTTTGTGTGCATTATCTCAATTTTGTCTCTGCTTTCCTTCTTGTTTCCCTCCCTTATTTTAATGTTCATGCTGTGGCAGTGTATTCACCACAGTTTTGAACTCTGTTTGAAGTTCATAGCTAAATAATACTATTCTAAATGTTAATTCTTTTCTGAACAGTAGTATAGCTTCTGTGTCCTTCAACTCCATGACTCTTAAGTGCACTGTGATCTGTAAGACTCATCAGAGGATTAAGGAACAAGAAGTGCTAATCTGGGTTTTGCCCCTTCCTGGCTCTGTAGTTCAGGCTAGTCGATACATCTGTAAAAGGAGAAAGCTGACTTAAGTGTCTCAGCAAACTGGGRTGAGGATTAATTAACTACATACACAAATTATATGGATGCTAGGAATGTTTCAGCAAGATTTTCAGAATGGTGTATGTTGGTACAGTTCAGCTGAATGAAACAGAAGCTCAAACATAAGTGGAAGATAATTTGATATATTTTACTGTTCTTCACTATTTGTTTTGAACTGTTCAGTACGTCATCATAAAAATTTGTGTTTTGTTACAAAAAAAATGTTGTTTGAGGGTAATATATCTGAAAAATTTTTAGCTCTGTAAAATGCATGGGAACAATTTCACTAGTATTTCACAGTCAAAATACATACCAGGTTTCAAAGTTTGCCTGCACCTGTTTTGGCATCCAACTAGGATTTTCTTTCTAAAAAGGAGGAATACAGTCTGTTGTCTGAAACTGTAAAAATCTTGTATTCATTTGAAAAGATCCAACTCGTCATAGAGGTTGGTGTCTTATTATGTATCAGCAAAATGTTTCATCAGCCTTCATAAATGACAGCAGGGAATTTCAAATGCCATTCCCAAGAGGCCTCCACTGCCTGGGACATCAAAATGCTCTGCTACAAAAGCTCTCGTGCGGTCCGCTAGAAATCCTGGCCTAGAAAAATGTTGTTATATTTTAATTTGCCACATCAATTTTCAGTACATACTCTAGTTTACAGTAATATTATTTGTTAGTTGGAGCCAAGAGCAGGAAAATAGGAACGCTGTGGAATCCTCTGTAGAAATTGTGGAGGTTTGATAGCATTAAACACAGAGAAAACTGTACTCCCAAAGTAATGTTAATGTAATTGAAACACCTGATTTTTTTATAATCTCATATTTTAGAGAGCAAAAGAGAGAGAGGGTTCTATATACATGTGCACATAATAAATGTCAGTCTGGTTTATTCTTTCAGAATTAATGTATGTGGAACTGGAACTTCTGTAAAAAGCATTAGCCTGGGTGAATATTATTGCCAATGCAACGTTTGCATGATTGATGAATGATGTCTTGGTCATGCAAGCCCTTGAGAAACCGAGTACAAATAACAGAATTATTTTCTTTAATACTCTTTCAGAGATTTTACAGGTAAATTGTTGAATAGAGTGGAATTTAAAAAATGTTGTCTTTTGACCACGGTGGTAAAGGGTGCTACATTTCCTTCTCGTGAGTTCCTGTTTGGGACAGACAAAGCAGATGTTTGGCTTGGAAGCAGGCTTTATTTGGCGTGGTGGCAGGAAGTACTGAGAGATTTGCTATTGACATTTAATCCCTGATGTTTCTGTAGACTGTAAGACCAATTTTTGTCTTTATTTCTCTCTTTTTCTCTCTCTCTCTTTTTTTTTTTTTTTTTTTTTTTTTTTTTTTTTTNAACTGAAGTCATAATACGTATTTGGCAAGGGAGCTGGAAATACTGTATTCTGTTTCTATACTCTTGACAGTCTCACTCATAAATCCCAGTCCCCTGATTCCTCTGATCAGAGTGAGATTTTTTTATGCAGGTGTTTAAAACGTGAAATTAGATGTTTCCCCCAAAGCTGTACGTCTGATCTCCATCACTGCAGCAATCCAGCTAAGGGGCCTGTCCTCCAAATCATTCTGGCTTAGGGAAGTTTCTTCCTGCATCTGGTCCATGCTTTGTAATATTAATCTTTTATTTTTTTTTAAAGAAAAAAAAAGAAGGGGGGGGAAGCAGCTGAGAAGATAACTAGATAACTGAGCTGCGAAGGCAACCAAGCTGATTTGCACAAAAATTCTGAAATGAATTACTGTTTTAATAAACTCTGATGGTTTTTCTGTAAAACCTCCAGGATGGGAGTTTTCATGCACAAAATTATTTTGCAGAGATTTTTGCTGCAAAAATCTTAAGTGTAAGACAAAGAACTTGTCCTGTTTTTCTGTACTTGCATGTTCCTATAATAGACTGTCAAGATACTACGGGTCTTGGTAAGTTAAATATAAAAAAGAAATCATGTTTTTTAAAACAATGTGGTTTGGCAGAATACTTGGGCAACTTGCTTCTTTTCTGTGTWAGTTTTACTTTCCCTTCTGGGTGATAATCCTGATCCAGGGGAGGCCCTGAAATTGCTTCTCTGGTTTCCCTCGCCTGGAGTCTGACAGCCTGGGCCATGCTGAAATGAGCACTTCTGTGCTCCACTGGAAGCRATGAAGTGATGCTCTGAACATTTTAAATGCAGCAGCAGATTTGAATCCTGCAAAAATAAAGTTACTGGGGGGAAAAAGCAAACCCATGGAAGAATTCAGCTAATGAAATTAATTTTGCATTGATACCTGAAATATTTTGCTTTTAGTGGACTGGATTGAGATGGGTTGAATGCTATATTGAACTTTTTTTAAAAAATCTGATGCTCTGCAAGAGTGAGGCTGGGGGCAAACTGAACCTTACTTTTTGCTTCATTGCTTTTGTTGACTTTGTTGGGAAGAGATGCAAAAGGGAATACGGGAAAGGRAGAGAGAGTGATGGAGCTGTACCCCACCTGCATGATAAATGCAAATGCTTCTTGGACCTAGAACTGAATACCCAAAGGGTGATATACACAGAGTGCTACTGCATCAAGTGCAAGACTTCCATTTCTAAGGACACTGCTTACTGAGAGAGGACCCAGCTGCTTCTGGGGCAGAATAGGCCCTTAGAGCTGCTACAGCTTGAACTATATCTCATATGGGGATATGTGAGGGCTGCTTATATTGTAATATGAATGCTTTGGAACAAGAATATAGCTCCTGCTATTAGACAGTCAACAAAAATTTTAAATGCCTTTTGTTCTTAGGGGTAGTTTTATAAAATCTTAACAACCAGTGGTTTCCCATTTAATTTGAATATAGCTTAATTTACCAGCTTGCCTTTCAAGATGGTCCTGGATTTACCACCTGAGCCACAACTTCCTTAATGTCATGCCAGAATAGTTTTAAGGGTAGGATATATTCAAATAATGTGGAAAATTTGTCCAAGAGAATGAGAGTGTGATAGCTCTCAGGTTACAGTGCGCAGCAGAGTCTGTAGGAGAGTGACATATATTAGCCATTAACRCTTTGCAGAAATTAGTCCTGCAAAAATAGTTATCAACTAGAAAGAAGAATAAAAAAAGCAGGCTAATTACTTTTTTTTTTTCCCCCTCACTAGTTCTATTTTTCACCCCTTCCTGCTGATTCTTAGAATGTGGGTATACTATTTTAAAGAGGAGCTTATCTGTATAATTATGCAATTCTATTATTACATAGCGAGTGTATGGTTACCACCAGTCAGTAGAAGTAGTTCTTCCACACCAATTGTAGCTGTGCTTGGGTGGCACTGAAAAAGAGCGTGTTTTTTAAAAGCCGTTTGAAGAAATAGAAGTARTAGTGAACCACCGAGCATAGAGGGGAGGAGTACTGGGAATGTGAAAAGCTGTTGTTCTTTAGAGGAGAAGGCTTCAAGCGGTACACCATGAAATGTAAGTAATTAAAACATTATAAGGGCCTGAAACACAATGCTCCTCCTGCCCTCCCACAACTGGAATATGTTTCATTCTGTATTTTAGTCCCAGGTCTTGTTTTTGTTTAGGTAATCTTTATATCAGGTTTCAGGGTACGTTCCTGTGCATGGTTTTTCCTAGTACTGACAGCCAGAAATGGTTTCCAATCCATTGTTTTTAAAACTTTTCTAGGGTATCTATGAATTAAATGAAACTGCCTCAGGTCCAATAAATGTATTCATTAATGGCATCAGAATTAGTTTTTGGAGCATTCTGAATTTCCGTTATTCCCACTGTAGTCTCTAGACGATAGTCTATCACCAGGCCTTTCTGTGCAGAAAGAGCTGCCAAAAAATCAGAATAGGAAAGAATTATATGACTCAAGTTGTAGTCACATTGTTCGCAGGCACATTGCCGAGGCCAGCCTGCTCATGGCATGCCAGTCCTCAGGGATGGTCCTCCAGTTCAGAGCAAGGATTGGCAGGGGAGGGGCTGCAGCTCACCTTTTGCATAAGACTTTGCCTTTTCCTTTTTCAAAGCTGCATTTAAGGTTGACTCTTTTTCACAAAGTTAAAGAAAAACAAACAAAAATCCAGAACAAAAAAAAACCCAAACCCAACCACCAGGCATGTGTCTTCTGTCTGCGGGAGGAGCTGGAGGGCATTAAGAGCTTGCCGACCAGCCGTGGTGTTTGACTGGTGATCCCTGGACTTTTTGCTYCCTTCTCCACCATCCTTGCCATAGCTGGAAAACTGCAGGATTGCTGCTTCCCTAAGAGTTCCTTTTTTTTTCCTCCTTCTGAAATATCTCTGCTCCCCAGGAAAAAAAGAATATTTAAGGCAGAAAACTCTCCTCCTCCATTGCTCAACCAAAACATGGCTGTGCCAGCAAGGAGAACTTCCCTGTTTTTAAGAAATGAGGTTATCCATCTTTACTTCCACTGCTGATCAGCTGTGCCAGGCCTGCCCACAGGTCCTGGTGGTTTGCACATAGCTAGTTTGATGGGAGAAGACCTCAGCGGCTATAGCAACTGTGTTCTGTCAGCAAAGAGTACATATGTCTTGGCACAGACATATGGCTGTTGATCCCCAAAGCAATGGGGATCAGCCTGGGAGTCTCTGGGAGTGGGTAGCATATGCGGGAGGCAGTGATGTCTAATGGGCAAGGCATTGGTCTGTGGAATAGAAGTATAAAATGAAAAATTAAATTTGTCATAAAAACTGTTGAGATCTACAGATGAAAAACATCACATAAACTAAGTTTAAATAATCGTTAAGCTCTGTGGTGGGTCTGGAGGCCACTGACAGGCTGCTCATATTGGTTTGTGCTAGCTTCGGACTGTGGAAGTGATGCTCTGTCCCAGTGGCAGGGGAGTTTAATTTTGGCATGTGGGTTGTAAGTGCTGGATGGGGGCATGCTCCAGCAGCACGTGCAAAAAGGCGCCTCTCCTGCTTCAGCTACGTCCTCCACTGTCAGCAGAGGTTGGAGGCTGTGCAGGGGGTCATGCGTACTCGTATTGAATCCATGCTGGCCAATTCGGTGGCTTAACTAGCTAAGGATAAGTGAACTTAAGTGAGGAAAGGGATCACCGTCTGTTGAGAGAGGAAAAGCGCAGCCTGCCGTAGTGTCCCCCAGCGTGCTGTCTGTTGTCCTAAYCGTGCTGGTAACTAAAGCAGGGTATGTCGTATGTGGCAGAAACACTAGCCACACTGCTAGCATCTACTTTACTCTGGGAGACTTAGTCGTGGGAAGAGTTGAGACACCTGGTGAGAAGGGGGAGAAATTTGTTTTTTCTCTGCTCTAGTTACTTTTGGTAGGAAGATTTTGCTACAGAGTGACTCTAGGACTTGTGTCTGGGAGCTAAAGGATGGCAAGGATAAATTTAAAGTAAATTTAAATTCTTTTAGTCTGATTTTTATTTTAATTTCTTYTTTTTTTCCTGATAAAACAAGCTAGTGCGCTCTGATATTTTTATCTACAGCGTTCACACGAACAGTGATCATTGCCAATCCCTGTAATTATTATTTTGTCATCCTTTGKGAGCCTGCTGTACCGAGGCATTCTCTTCCCGTTGCTTCGGCACCTGGGAATTCAGGCTCCAATGATATTTTCCAGCAGATGTGACTATCAGGGCTTGTTTATTTTTAGCTGGGGATTGTGCACCTTGATCTCGGTGGGAAGCTTCCTGTCCTCATTGTCTTTTACAGCCGGTTGTAAAGGCAAGTGGCTTATAATGACCTACCCTTACTTCCCCTCGCTGGTTCCAAAAGACACAGGAATGTCATCATCACATGTTATAATTTACTCAGGGACTTTCCGATGAGGACCTCAAAGGTTTAACCTTTCCAAAAGCTGTGTTTATTCAAGAGGGTAATAGTGTTGGTAGCTTGAATGTTGAGGCTAGGAAGTTACCAGATTGTATCTGATAAGTTCATTGATTTTTGTCCACTGAACAGTTTTTATTTTGAGGCAAGTGAATCTGTGCTTTTCAGTGAGATGCATATTTTGATCACCTAATTCCATTATAACAAAATTTCAGAGGAAAGCCATTTTTATTTTTAATGTTACATATTGAGGTATGTGAAGTTCTAACTTTTCTTAAACTAATTTTAAATAATGGAGAAGGTGGGAAACATTAAGAAGTGGTTTATATTTCTCCATCATAAATGGCAGAAGCTACTTTTTCTAAAAACATATTTTAAAACATTCTAAAACTTAAGCCTTGTTTGTGTGCATGCTCCTGCACATAGGTGCCTGTGTATATTGTGTGTGCGTGTTTAGACTGGTGTGACATGACTGTATAAAAGCCTTGTGTATCAGGTTGTAAAGGAATGTTTTTCTTTTTAATTTATAGATACCTTAAAAATATGTAATGCATAATATAGATGCAAACTGAGCTCTGCATTATTGCTGAAAGTGATACACTTTCAGTTTTTGTTAAAGAAAAAAGCATTCAGCAAGAAAGAGCTCTGATTTCAAGATCAGTACTTTCTTTTGCCTCTGTGAATGTTACTGTTGCGATGCTATTTTGTCTGTTTCCTGTTATATGAAAAACAGTTTAAGAAGCAGATTTCCATCTATTATATTCTTTAGAAAACAGACGTGATGATCCAACTGATGGTTGGGTTTAATATATAGGGGTTTTGGAATAAAGCCCAAACTTGCGAATCACTTCATCTTGCTCACATAACTTGTTTTGCCATTATAGGGAAAAGAATGTTTGTTTCCTAAATAGTCCATGTGGTAGATAGCGGAAACTACATGCACACTACCTTTCCCCCAGGAAATTTTTTTTCCACTAACAATATACAGATTATATTTTTGGCAACTATTTTGAATTTTGGAAGAGGGACATGATACAAGGATCTCCTTTTAGTATTATTTTGTCAATATGAAAAAAGAAAACAGACATGTCTTTTTCTTTGCAAGGTAAGCAATTAACATGGGAGTGATACTGCTGTTGATGCTTGCCATGTGATATTTATTATTGGGTAATGTTGTGGGAAGAAATCACCTATCTAATTCTTCAGCAAGTTGTGGAATGCTTTTTGAGGAACATGTGAGACCAAGGCTCTACCATGAAGCACTACTCCAGATTATTCCAGAAGAAGTTTAAAGTTTGCTTAATGTTTGCTTTGTGGGCAACAGATATGATGGAAAGAGTGCTTTTTCTGATTGTTTTGGTGCTTCTTTTGCCATTGCATTGCGTTGTGTGCTGATAACCTTGTTAGTTGCGTTTTKGGGAAAAGGCTCAGAGACCTTCAGTTCTCTTCGGTATTCTTAAAAGAAAACAAAATGTATTGTTTCAAACACTGTCCCAGGAGTACCTTTAGTGAGTTGTTATGATTCCCGGTGTACATTTGATCTCTCAGAATATCCTGCAAAGTTTTGATGCTTTCCTAATTGCTGTTTCACAAACATCACCAAATCAGACCTCCCCAAAACATCTGCAATGTTTTTTGTTAGAGCAGAGGATTGTACAGAAGCTTCTCTTGTCCCAGAATAATTCTCAGTTAGGCCATCCTTTCCATCCCTGACTAGGAGACGTCATACCTAAACTGCATTCAATGTGGATGTTGCAGAACTTTTGGTTATGTAAAAAAAGTCAATCTTTTATACCATGGAAAAATTTGATCAATATTTTCCAGGACTGTAAACTCTCAGAGATATTTTTTTTATTTTGCATTTGTTCRAAGAGTCACCTTTTTAATGGTTTAGTCAATTTTGAGGACATAAAGGATGATTTCCATTATGTATCCTACATCTTGGATGCAATTTGGCTTAGCCACAAATCAAGGATAGAATTTTGTGTAACCAAAGGGTGATGTATCAATCCTGCTATTTTGCTGAATATTTACTTCCAACTGTGAGAAACTACATAAAATAYATACTTGGGAGCAAACTTCTTAAACTACAATTTCCACAGTAGCTTCCTAAGCATGTAGTAACACTGCCTTATTTATCCTTAGCTACTACTCCTCTCACTGAWCTCTGTATGTGCTTGCTTCTTTAGCTGTAGAATATAAGCCAGGTTACCACGTAGGGTAAGTCCTTTTATTCCCTTTTAGGTGTGGGGAAGCTGATAGGAGACTTGCTGGAGGCCTCACTATAGGATATTAGAAGAAAAAGGCATTTTTTCATTAATACTGTTAATGGCTCAGAGTCCAGAAAAGCTCCATGTGGGCTGTCGTCTTTCTCTTTTTATCAGCACAGGGAACGGCGAAAGGGRCATATTGGATGCACTGTATATTTTTTCCAGCTACCTTTTACAGTGTTAAAATTGGTCGACTCAGAACTCAACTAGCCTGTATAAGAAAGATTCCTCTGAGGTTGTCGTTCTTCTGTTTAAAATAGTATTGTTGGTGAATGAATATATGGAACTTTTTTCTCCCCAGGATCTCTTGTAGTTAACATTTGTCAAAACAATGATAAAAACTGGCATAAGAGAAAAATCTGTGTGTAAAAGAATAAAATGGTCTCTGGGGACCTGGTAGGTTGGTAACAGAGAGAACTCCCTGTTTTGCTCTTAAACCATTTGTGTGCACTTCTGGTACTGATACTGAAAAAAACCCTCCCAACATGTACCTACAAAGCTCTGTTGAATGGCACATCCTGACATGTGAAAGGAGAAATGGTGAGGCTGAGCTACCTGAAAGAATGGCTTGGCATTCCTGTGGCTGAGAGGAACTGCTTTTGAGGAAAGAAAGAAGGTGGGGAGGAGCCTGAGCAGTGATGAGTGTGCGTGGGGGCATCAGGGAGGTAGGCTGGAGCTAAAAAGACCACATCCGTGTTTTTCCAGGTGTCCCTTTTGTAATCTTTCATTATTTTTTTTTTTTAGAAGAAAAAAGGCAGCAAATCCAGTCATTCAGAAAAATAAGTGACAATGAGAGAGAAACCAGACTTGTGCTGTGCTTTCATTAACTGTTTTACTGCAGTTATTGCAATTGGTACCTCATTTTATAATGCTTTCTCAATTACAGTGTCTCCCGCATGCTCATTGCCCCTCATTTTATTCCCCATTACTTTATTGCTTTGTTTAATCCTTTATAATGTGTCTAACCCACTGTTAGGGTTGCTTGCAAAGGTCAGACTGCTGTTGAGAGATTTTTGCTTGAAATAAACTAAATCGTTCCAAATTGTCTGTGTTTAGTGTGACACCAAAAAAAAAAAAAAATCTTTTAAAGCTTCAGATAGTGCCAGAAATGAGTGACTTCTTCACTGATCAAACAGGACTTCCAGAATCGGCGTTTGCCTTCTACCTAAATGATTCAGGAGGCCCCCCTCCATGCTTGAAACATATATAAATGATGAAAACAATTAAATGTGTACATATTTTACAAGATTTAACTTGACAAGCCTGAATAAACTAGCTTCTGCCCTGCACCTTTGTTCTTGCCCTAGGTCTTTCTGTGTACTTGTGATAGACTTTCAACTCAGTCAAAAAAATTTTTCATAACCAAAAGACTTGGCATCAGAATTAAAACACAACTGTTTAAAAAATTGCTCATACCTTTCCCATTACTTTGGCAATATGACTATTACAGATAGAAAAATTAAGCCACAAAATTCTTCAGAGCCCCCTTTGTTGCAATTGTTCGGTGTGCATATTTTCACAAAAGGATGTCCTGCAAAACAGCTTGCTGAATAGAAGAAAGCTGAGTGTGTGGTTCATTAAAAATCTGTGTGTTTTTCAGGKTAAGTTTGCATCTTTACCTTGCATTGTTTCAAGGTGAGTTTCAGTTATAAATAGTAAATCTGTCTGGAAGTCTGCATTGGTATATCTTGCGGGCTAGGTGTAGCTGTTGGCAAGAACTCCCATTTTGTTATCTCGCCAAATTTATTTTCATTTTGAATTTATGTGATTCGTGATTAACCCAAATATATTTATATATGGATGTGTAAGTTCAAARTATTACAGTCAGTGATTTCAGAAAGGCAATTACTATGCTGAGAATGTTTATTCAGGCTTTCTCAATGAAAGCAAATGAGAATATTTTTTTATAGTGCCTGGCCTTGCAAAAGTGTCTTTTTTCTGTTTTTCTTGAGAGGTGAAATTTAGTTCCGTGTTGCTGGCCTTTTGACTTTGGGTTTGTCAGCGTGTAGTTCCTGTAGCTTTTTTTTTATTGTATTGCATGTGAACTTGTTCAAGATGCTCTGATCATCAATGCAAATTAAGACATCGATGCAACTTCCTGAACTGGTGAAAAAGAAAAGCCTAATGACTCTTAGTGATATATAAGTTGTTTACATTTGAGTTTACAGGTATTTCAGCTTTCTGATAACAGCTTACTGGTAGACTGTCAAGATGACAATCACCTCCAAAATGTCTTACATGGAATTTATTACCAACTTTAGCTCCCAGCAGTAGTAATGATGAAAACTCCTTTCTGATTGCAAGGTAGTGGCTAGATTACACTACAATAAATTAAGGACTTTGAAGCATCATGTTTCTATCCTAATTTGCATCTTCCCTGTGTACGTTAAATAGTCAGCCTAAAAGAAGAGATTTTGAACGGTACCTTTACCATCTAACCTTTCTTTTCCAACTGAAAGAATGTCCTTTATTAGGTTAGTGTGGTGGGTTAACGATACCCTCATTCACTTCTGTAAAAATCAGTGTGTGCTTGKTGTGAAGCTCAGAGGAACAATTCCACTGCAACTGAACTGATTCATGTTGTTGGATGGGCATGTAATGTATCAGTCCAGCAAAAACACAGGTTCATACCAGCTTTTCTTTCTTTCTCTCCCTGCCAACTTTTCTTGTTAAATAGAGTGATCTTAGTGGCCATAAAGCATAATTTCCATGTATATACAACTTTCTAAGTGTCAGAACTGTGTATCTCTGTGTATATACATACACACACATAAAAATCGAATAATATAAAGGTGTAAGGAAGAAGCCTGGTGGTGTTTGGTTTTGTTTGTAAGTGATGCTGTAAGCTTCCCCAGAAGTTATGGTTGCCTTTCTGGTTGTAATGGTTTAATAGCTTATTGAAAGATAAGGGGACTCCACTGCCAGAATATAGGTACATCTGGTATGAAGGACATTATTATTTAGTATAAAATGATAAATAGCAATACCTTCTTTATAATGCGGTAGTGCATACTGAAATTTAGAAAGGGTATTTGTGGGTATGCAGTACAGCCAAGAAATACTTCATGTACAAATATACTTATTCAGAATTTAAAAATGGCTGGTGCATTATTTTGTTTGTTTTCATGGAATATTGAATGGTGCGGGAATTAACATGCTTGGGGGTGTGTTGAAGTAAAAACCTTCACTGGAATTGCTGGTAGGGCAAGAATTGTTCCCTGTCCCCCAACCGCCCTCCATTTTCCCTTCTTTTAACTCAGGTGTTTTTATAGCAAGAAGGTTTTTAAAACAATGTTTTTTCAAAAGATCATAATTCAAAAATTGTCATGTGCCTCTTTGTCTCATTAACCTGTAGTGCATGATCTGAGCTGCAAAACTGACAGAACCATCTTGGTAAAAGTGCATTAAAGGATTCCTTTCTGACTTTTTATACATGTATTGTATTCTTTATTATTTGATGACAGACTAGGAGATACCCAATGATTTAAAGGACATAATAATTTGGAGGAAAACTTGTCTTTAAAAAAAAAAAGTTATGATTGTAAAGAAACCTGAGACCTGAAGTTATATAAGTTACAATTAGTATTGAGCTCAGTTTACAGCATATCTGTGTGTGATGCTTCTACCTCTCATATGACTGTAAATTAGTATTACCTGTCAACAGGTTGTTATTCTGCCTATTTTGCCTATAACTATTATGGAGGGAGCAGGGGGGAAAGCCAGCTTTGGTCATGACCCAAAATCTGATGAAGATAGTGGAAAGATTTTCATTGACTTCGTTGTGCTTGAAGTGAGAYCTTTGGAGTTTGAAAAAAATCCAGGAAAGGAAAACAAAACCAGAGATTTGAAAAAGAAGAATTTTCTGCTACTTATTTGATTAATGTGTGAAATTATAGCTTAATTCAGAGCAAGCATTTTAACCCTGAGTAAAGAGAAATAATTCTGACATTTTTCATAAAGAAAAGATTTACTGAATAATCATAATATGAAAAATTTTGTATTTCGAAGACTTAAAATGCAATCTTACACTGATGGCAATTGTGTATTTTAAAATAAGTATTCATTTAAAAGAAACTGAGCATGCATTAATACTTGAGGTTATGATTGCATGCTTGCTAGTGGTTTGTTGCTGCCCCCTGCTCTGTATGTGCATTTGTATGCCTTCATGGTAATATGTAGCGAGGAATTCAGATAAAAAAAGAGCCTAGCAAAAATAAGCTTCATTTCCCTTTCCCCGGTGTGGTGCACACAAGTGCTTACGACAGCAGAGGGCTGGGGGGGATGCGGCGGTGGGAATGTCTGGTCAGGAGAGGAGCAGCAGCAGTTTCCTGAGCTGGCACTGCCGCGGGTGAGGTACCCACCACGCTGCGAGCTGTGCACAACTGCTCTACCAATTTATCAGATTATTTTAAAATCTCAGGAGCATAAGAGTAGCCAGACTAAGGATTCATCTAGTCCAATTTCCAGTCTCTAGCAGTTGCCAAAAAGTAGAAGCCGAAGAAAGAACACAAGAATTATTTAAATTCCCAATTTGCTCCTCCTTGCAGGTACAGAGCACCAGCATGTTTATCAGGAATATCATCTACACTGTTTTTTCTCTCTTGTGTGTTAGAGTAATTGCCACAATATATATAAGCAAATGGTATATTTACCAAGAGAACTGCAAAACAAAAAAAACAATGGTAGTGCAGCTTTTCACTAAGACTTAAAAATGTCATTAGGCTGCACTGATACAGTTTTAGCATTTGCCCATAAAAATGCAAAGTCACAACTGCTAATAACCGCTTTACAACTACGCCTGTTTTTTCATTATCAGCATTGTCTTTCACAATTTTGTTTTCAAATATTGTTGGATCAGCCCTGTTTAATAAAGGTGCCTTCAGGATATTTGCAGCTAGTTAGGTGGTGTTCTGGGTACCAATCCAGCACTAAATAAGAAACTATTTGTTACTTTTTTGTATGCAGCAGTAACAAGTTTTAACATTAAAGCATTACGGTATCTGATTGCCTACAGGAAAGGGATATAATATTCACTTAGCAGCCAATGAATGAATGAATGATTAAAATCTTAAAAGCATTTAATAAGATTGAAACACAGAGCAGGGCTGTTCTCTGGTGTAAAGTTACAGAAGAGGTTCACTGGGTCAGAGAAAGAGTATGGGAGATTGAAAATTTTTTTTTTTTTTTTTTTTTTGGTTGAAGAAATAGGAGTGTTGCTTTTGCTGTCAAGTCAAGACAGCTCTGAGGGGAAAACCATAGAAGAGTGGTGGTATGTTAAAAACAGCACAAAACAAAAGAATTGGTTCCACATCTGTAAGAGGTGGGGGGAAAAAAAAAGTCATTATTACACAAAGACGTGCATACACTTTCTATCCTGACCATTAGTTAAAAACTCTCCTAGCAGCCTCTCACACACGCTCATACCCTTGTTACCCAGACACTCGGCAGACTTTGTAATCAAAAAGAAAGGCGAGTGGTCTGGAAGTTGGTGTCCCAAGTGCTTTGACAGGAAGGGTGCGAGGCAGCAGGGCAAGTTCCCATCCGTCTCTTACTCTTTATGTCCTGGGTGTGAGACTGCAAATATTTCTCCCTCGTTAACAAAACCRTACCTGTGTAGTCCCAGGAAGATCATATTCTGGCTGTGACAATTAGGGTAATGTAAACAGAATCTGAATTTAAGGTAAGTACTCAGTCGAAACTGCAGTTCAARGAGTTAGTTAAGCACACGGACAGACTTGTTGCCTGTGACAAGCCCTGTAGAGTGTGACAGCTGCGTCGTGCTTGCTGGCTTGTTCTCTGTTCGACACAATGCATTTCCTAAGTGCTGCTGCACGTAGTGGAAAAAACCCTTGAAAGGATGAAGTAGCCTGCATTTTCACACTTCTTTCTTCTAGACTTAGCAACAGACTTGAGTAGGTGACACCTATTCAAATGAGCAGAGAGATTTAGCTGTAATAGTTGAATTTTGTAAATAACTGTTGAAGCATAGATGCTCCCGAATAGCTGATGAAAGAACACAGGCTTCGTATAAATAATAGTAAAGGATACGGCTAAGGAATACTGTTCTACGTTACATGGAAAAAAATAGGAAGTAGCACATGTTCAGCATTTTTACAGGACTCCTTCCCCTCCCGCCCCCTTAAAATGAATTTGAAAATGACAGGCTGTTTATTAATGACATCTGAACACTTCAGTAGGTCAATATATTGAAAGTGTTTTGTGATATTTTGTGCGTTTGAGTCTGGCGACACTGAGTTACATCTCTGTTGAAGGTGAGAGGTTATAATTCATTCTGTAAGGATCTTCAGCATGCCAAAGATTCTTGCTAAATAATTTCTTACGAGCAAGGAGAGAGCCCCAGTGACCTGATGTGCCCGGCCTGCCTGGCCACAGTCTGTGCCAGCTGCTTTCTCAAGTCCCCAGGGTAAGGAGCAGACTGAGACACACTACAAATGAAATAGGGAGAAGAGGGGACTTGGAAAAGATGAAATTATCTCCATTTAGTCCTCTGTAGCTTGAAGAAACTTTGTGTCTGCTGAGTAAGTTATATTGCAAGTCCAGCTCCAGGACTAGGGAGACGTATCTCCGCATCTCAGAACTGCAATTATTTTCCTGGGATTAYTCCTCTCCGCCTTCATTCTAATGCTTAGAGGTAAAGAAATCAGGRCTGTGCAGTTTGAAGTCAAAAGGTTCCCAGGAACACTGAAAAGCCTTTGAATACCATGGTCTTCATCTGAAAGTGCTATTAAAATATGTTACACAGTAGGTTAGKTTTTTTCCTGAGGATCCTAAACTGTTTCATTTTTCCTCCATTTCAGTCCTTCTGCCCTATAAAACCTGAATTTTGAGTAGAGAAATTGGGTTTGGGTGGAATAGGATCTTCTGTTCATTCATTAGTTTTTTTAAATTACTCGATCAGAACTGATAGTTGCCCGCATAGGAGATCGCCCACCTCACCAGCCAGAGGAGAGCATGCATATGCTGTAGTCCCAGTGGGTACATCAGCCAGGGCATGCGAACAACAACAAGCTTTTCAGTCTATTTTTCCTCCCCAGGTTCCATAACTAATGTTGATTTTCAACTTTAAGAAAATAGCTTACTGAGATAAGAATCTTAATCCTGTCGATAAAATAACAACAACAATAAAATAAAAAAAAAAAAAAAGGAAAGTCTGGGCTAACAGGTTTCTCTAACCCAGAAGTCTGCGAGGTATTAGAAATATGTTTTTCCTTCTCTCTGTCTGTCTCCCTGGCCCTCACTCACCGTAAGGAGAGCATCATTGCTCTCCCTTTCCCCATCAGCGTTCGTGGCGGCAGCCAGTCTGACCTGGAAAGGAGCTGAGGCTCCGGAGGTCTCTCTTCAGACCCGGAAATGTCAGTAATTCACTCCCTCATCCCGCTCTGTTTATTCAGGGCGCCGAGTGCCTGCTTCACCTGATGACATTGTCAGGAGGTTTTTGCCGGAGGCTTTTGCACGGCGGTGCCTGTGGCTGGGTGCGGTTCGGCTTTGGTACGCACTCGATGCTATGTGTACGTCTGTCAGGAAGGGAAAAACTTCAAGACTTTAAAGCACAGCACGAATCAGAGGGAGGGCGGTGGAAGGTGCCCAGCGGGTCCCCGGCAGAAGCTGAGATCCTTGCCTGGGCTGTGGCCGCAGCCCGGTGCTGGAGGAGCCGTTGCTCCCCGGGCAGGGATGGCACTTCTCCGGCTCCCCTCGGGAGGTGYGCTGCTGGTATTAGCACTGCGGGAGCCATGCCGAGAGGGGGGCTGTACATCTCCTGTGAACTGAACTGGCTGGCGGTTACGCAGGCGGTGCCAACTCGTGTGAAGGCCTGAGCTCTTTGTCCYGCCATCCCTTTTTCGTGACTTGCGGGCTGCTTTTTTGGCAGCTTTGAGAGGCAGCTCTGTGATGAAAGGTGTCTGTGAAGTTCGGTGATCAGATGGGCTCACCTGGAGTGATGTCTTGGAAGGTGACTTGTTTCACTGCAAAGTGTTAATTTATATTACCTGTGCAAAATAATTGTAAAAGCATAGGTTCCACCCTAGAGATGACTGTGATTTAGTACTGGATGCAGTGATGTAGTACCTCGTGCTTTAGGAGTCATTGGTATGAAATGAAGCATCATTGTACTTTTGTTAGGTCCTACTGCAAGAGTACTTGACTTTGCAGTTATTTCTAGAATGTCCCGTTGCTTCTTGGTAGGTGGAAAAGCRCAAGCATGGCCTGTAATGTTATACTCTCAATTAGAAGCTAGCACTTATAAACAAAAGTTTTACATTTTACTCTAACTTAATTGAGAATATTCTCAGTAATCTAGACTTCATTCTCAATAAGTCCGTTTTAGAATAAAATTAATTTGTTTGGTTTACCAATATTAATTGGCAAAGAATCTGATCAGAATCAGCAGATCAAGAAGGTATTTCTTCTTCATCTGATKGGTCAGTCTAAGTGAAGAGAAGAGGCTTTGTTGTTCTTCAAATGCCTTGCTCACAAAACAGTCTGCATCTCTGCTCATCATGGAAGTGGTTATTTTTCTGTTGCTCTTTTAGTATTTCTTGTTTAATTTGTTGGGTAATGCCTATCTGCGTAGATCACCAAATGAAAGGACATCAGATGGGGTTATATTTCAACGTTTGTTTCTCAACTTGTATGATTTTATTGGTAGAAACTAATTGATTTTTCTACTTTCCATTACTCCATCTATAAAATGGAAGTTCTTATATTTTTAGAAATACTTTTGCTTCTTGAAAATGTTGATACTTTTGCTTAGAGAACTGAAGTTGCTTGTTTTTAATTAGTGTGAAACACTAAGTGGCATACTTGCTTTGTTTTTATATTTTTGCCGTAGGAAAAGGAGGCATAACACAGGTATTAAAGGGCTGCAAAAATCTCAGAAATGCAGATTCTGGTTAGGCTTTTAATAGCTAGCATAGAGGAGAGAACTACATGTTAATTCATTTTGAAATATTATAGTTGGGCAGAAACTTTAATTTTTTGTAATTTACCAAGTGGTAATGCCTTTGGACTTTATTTGAGGACTCCAGCCCATTTCTCAGAGGCACAGTGCCAATAAGGTTTCTGACCGAAAGAACTGATAATCTCAGTATAAGACTTGAGGCAACAAATGACTACAGGCAGAAAGGTGAAAACAGCAGAGCAACAAAGACATCAGGCACTGGCCTCAGCATGTTAATGGACCAAATTTTGTAAGGATGGGGTTTAATGTGGGTGTGTGTATTTTATAGCTATGAAGAGTCTGAAGACATGCAGATAAGACATGCAGGATAAAGATTACTGGCAAAAAAACCCTCAGAAGTTCAAGTGTTGGAGGCAATGTAACGTTTTAGATTTTGCTCTATGTGCGTGTGTGTGTTTGTTTTTAAGTATGCCAAGCATCTAATGAGTCAGTGATGGAGGATATCAATATGGGCTGAGGTGAGGCTGGAGTCGGTATTTTGATAAYGAGTGAATCTATTTTAAAAATGTTTTGCAGAAAGAATCTGCAAAGTTTAGATCTCACGTAAGTGTGAAGAACTCAGTAAATGGCCTGAGTCAGAGGTGATCGAGTTATAATCTTGACTGACAGGGTAATTTTCTGGTTCACAATGAGTGGGAAAAGTGATGGAGGTAAATCAGCTGCTGTATCCACGTCATTCCTGAGCTGATGGTGGCTCTCTACAAGGATTTTTTGAGATGTTGCTCAAGAATTTTGAAGAAGAGAGTGAAAAATCTGCAACAGAGAAAATTTGAGTATTTGGTATGAAAACGGTAGTTGTATTTATATTTATGGCTAAGCATGCTGAAAGACAGCTTGCGAAGGGAGAAAAGAAACAAAGGCAGTGAGCAGCAAGACCCCTACTGGAGATCAAAATATAGGAAACTGGTGGAAGGGATGCCTGCAGCCAAGTTTTGGAAGACAAACACGCATACCTCTATTGATGTCAGGTGACATCATTGGAAGATGGGGTAAAAATAGTTTGAATATTGGTGAGGAACATGATATCAGACAATGTATGTGAAAGACACTGTGGTGGAAAATGTCAATTAGAGACAGTCTGGGATGAGAACTGGAAGAATGGGATGCCACACAGAGATGGGAAGAGGTTTGGGATTGGGGCAGAGGGGGTGAAGAGTGTGTTTTTTAGGGTGGTAGAAACTAAGTGTTTGTTTTGTGGAATGAGAGAGTCAGAGAACCTATAAGGCTGAGGACAGGATGGATGTGGATTTGAAGGACCCAAGCAGATGAGTTCGATGAGTCCAGAGGGACAAGTAGAGGAGTGAAAGGAGAAGAAGGAGATGGGATGAGAAGAGGGAAACTGCAGCTGGGACAGAAATGCAAGAGGAAAGACTTGTAGATACGAATGATGGTGGAAAATGGAAAGATGACGGTATTTTGATATTTTTTGATATTTTTTATGGGTTTTGATATTTTCTATGGGAAGAAATTTTCTAGATTGTATGTGGGAAAGAAGTGGAGGTAAGGAGGAACACTGAACGAGAAGTTAGTAAAAGGGACTTAAGAATTTGGAAGTTGTTTTCACTGAAGTTGGAGAAACAGAGCTGACTTAACTAGGAGTATAGAAAAATTAAAAGGGAGAATGAAGTTGCAGTGGAGGACATCAGCCAGATCTTGAGATTTCCAGCAAAGATGATCCATAGCATAAGAACAAGAGCAGAGGAAACAGGTGTTGGTCTGGTTGGGAACATGCAGGTTGCATGCCAGATATTTGGTTACCAGTTGGTCGGTGAATATAGATAGTGTTTCTTAATTCACTGCTTAAAAAATTGTTGCTCTGAAAAAACCTCAACCATGTTGTCCTCTTACAAAAAGTTATTYCTGTCGTAACATGCTGTAAGTTGGCAGGAAAAAGTGTGACTGTTCCTGCACTGTCTGGAATTTGGACAGTTTTTGGCTGTAACCTCTCAAATAAAGGTAACAATAACAAGAAGTCATTGCTTTATCTTTTTTTTAAACTATAAATTACAGACTTTGGTTTGTACTGTCAGGAATTTAGAGCTGGAAGCTAGTTTCTGCCACCTTGTTCCATTTATGCTTTGAATCTTATTTGATGAGTAATAGAAAGAACAGGCATTTGAAGCGAAGCAGAATCGAATGTCGAGAGAGAGATTTTTAGAATTCACAGCAAGACTGTACTGAGGCAAGAAGAAATGCAGATGAATATACTTCGAGGAGTTGTGCTGAGAACCTCGCCGTTACATAAACCAACAAAATCAGGAAATTTATCTCTGGGGATGATATACTGTCTTAGCTTGCTGATTACTGGTTAGTGGGAACAATAATAGTTTTTACTCCCTCTCACACTTATAGTCTACTAGAATTTTAGAAGTCCATCTTACTCATAGGCAGTGAAAGAAATAAAATGGTACAGGGTAGTATATACATCCATGAAAAATATTTGTGTGGGTATGCAGATATATTACTTATTGACTCTCAGTAACAATTTTGGATCTACTGGGACCATCAAATACTTGGATATTGGTTTAAGTGAGAGAACAAGGAGGCTTACCAGGGGACAATGTAAAAATCTCTTAAATTTATTAAAATCTTTTGGATCATAATCAAAGCTAGGCTTCCTGCACAAATTGCTTTTGTTTCATGAAGAGCTTCCTTTTCTAATGGAAACGGGATTTTTGAGAACCATGCTTGGGCATACTGGGTGACATATTCCGCCGCTTTTTGAGTTTCAAATAGGTGTGCTTGAGCTTTCAGGTATTTTTGTTGTGCTTTTTCTCTGCCCAGTTTATCCTTGCAGAAATCACAGAGCGTGTAAAAACCTTTTCATCCTGCTTCTCTTCAGCTAGTATCTTGGCAAAAAAAAAGATTCTCCATAGCTAGTTYGGCAGAGGGACCAGCATTTACTTTTAACATAGGATCTGCAGCCATGAGCAGCAGCAAGACCTGCACTCGAGCTGAAGCTCAAGTTTGCAGAGACGTGTTGCTCGAGCTGCTTGGGCTTGCAGTGGAGCTCGCATCCACATCTCTGCTGGGATTTCTTTGGTCCAGGCTAGTGCCGAAGTCCAAATCACCGGTTTGAATGGGATGGGAGCTGGAGCTGGGGTGTATAGAGCTAGCCTGAGATATGCTTCAGGGAAAGATGTGTTTTCTGCGATAAAGGTATGTCTTTTTTCTGTGACACAGGTCAAAGCTGGCCTGCGATATTGTGCTGTTACCCAGGCTGCTCACCGACAGCTTGTTACTAAGCCAGCCACTGCAGCTTACTTTTCCGTTTTGGTGCTTTATCATAGGGCTAGAGTTGCCTCTGATTGCTCTGTGGCAGTGATATAGAAGTTTATAAGAACTTAGGAATTGCCCGAGGCCTAGGAGAATGAAAAAGCTGCACACATACAAGACTAGAAGCAAAAAAAATGGATGCTAATTCTAATTTGAACACCGACTTCCTAGGATGCTTCTGACAAACCACTAGAAGTCTGTGCTCCCCAATTTCCACACTTGTAAAACTGTGATGTGTCTTGTTTCGCAGAGATGTTACGAACATAAACTGTTGCTGTTAATATTACAGTATTTTGAAGATGTAGAGTTATAAATTATTAGTCTTATTGTCTCATACTGTTTTGCACCATCCCTCTACCAGCGTTTTTATGCATAATGTCGGTGATTGTAGCTAAGTGCAGTAGGGTTAACAGAAATACCACGGAAAAGGAAACCATGTGTTTGGTTCTTTCATAGTCCTGACYGCAACTTTTACATCTTCTAATTTTGTTCAACTTGTGGAGTAGCTTGCCTGACAGAAAATCAACTGYAAAATGGCAGTTTGAGACTAGGCTCCAACCTCAAGTCCTTGTTAGTGCTCAGACTTTAAGGCAGTGATCTGTGTCGGTGCTGGGTTTGGGGGGTAGCGTGAGAAAGCAGAGGACCGAGAGGTCCTCAGGTAGTTTCTAGAGGCCCAAATATTGGGGGTTTTGCCTTTTTGCCTCCCTGCTTCTCCCCCAAAGGAAACATTTTCTGCTGATTTTCTTTCCCAGTAATACTACATTTCTTTGTGTTTTGTGTGAAGTTACAAATGGAAGTGAAATTTATTTTTTTTTTCAAATGTCAGGGGTCTGGCTTTCACACTCCCTCCTTTCCAAGCTCAGGCCTGCACTCTGTGCGCTGCGTGTCCGATTCATTTTAGTTACTCCAGGGATGTGTTTATATAACCTTTTAATACCAAGGACCTGGGTGACCTTGGCATAACACCATGAATCATATATGGGAAATGTAAAGTTAGCAAGAAGAAATGAAGTAAGCGTATTTATGGTCAGAAAAGTAATTGTACAAATCTCATCTTAGGCAGCAAATACACTTCCTGTGTATGTTTTGAGTTGTCTCCACTGACTTCCCTGACAAAAATGAACCCACAGGGAACTTACTTGGCTCTCAAAACCCAAACTGATTTTCCAGGCTGATAATTAGTGTATTTCTGTGAGCATATTTATATACATGTTGAAAATAGACCGTATCTAATTTAGATACTATTGAGAGACACAAGACAGGGACATCCTACGGTGTGATTTCATTTACATTTATTTCTACAGATTTATAAAACTCATTAAGCATGGATTCTTGCTCTGGACTCCCAACACATAAATCTACATGTGCATCACTAATTTATTATTATTTTATATAAGGGCCTGCTCAGCACATCTTAAATCAGAGCTGTGCACCACCTAGCAGTAAAACCAACAAGTCTGTAGCCACATAAATCTCTCCAGCCTCAGTCCATCTTCTCTTTGGAGTTCAACTGCACTTTAAACACAAGATCATGTGCGGCACATACCTGGATTGCAAGCACTCAGGAATGAGTTATTCCCAAAACAATTTTTGAAAATTGCTTTTCCCGAAAGGATTCTTCTTTTTGTCTCTTCCCCCTTGCCCTCCAGCTGATGAAACTTCATTAGCAACTTGCACTGTGCTAAAGGTGTCTTAGAAAATTGCCTGAACTGTAGTCGTTTCTCTAGGTAATAAAGATATTTTATATTATATTATTAATTCAGTAGGATATGACCTCACTGAAGGTGAACCTTTCAAAAGTACTTTGCTCAAACTTTTTCAGAGTGGAGGGCCTGTCTTGTCACTAGAAGTAAGAAAGAATCAGGTATTTGGGACTCACGCTCCTAAAGCGCCTTGAAAAATTTTGAAATGTGATGTGAAATTTAGATATACCTTCCCTAGCTGACTTATCTACTCATGTTTTGTGATCTATTCTAGTTGAGCAAACTATGGTCATGGTTCAAAAGATCCCTGCTGGCTTTTTGGTGGAATGCTTTGGAGAAAACAGTATTTTCTCCTATTTTATATGCATTGGTTGTCATATTTTTCCCCTGCCTTTCCCTCCCTCCAGGTGAGAAGTTCATTTTCCTTGACAATGCTATATAGAACATTTCCTGCATGTGACATCCAATAGTTAGTTGAATTTAAATGACTAACAAGTCATTATTTTAATATGTAAACGGAATTTTTAAAAAGTAGAAAACAAGCAGAGGCACTAACACCTATGGGGTCTTAAAACGATATTGGAAGGCTGGTTGATTTAGTAAACAAAGGATCACAGAGCCAAATTCATGCATTCGTGGAAAAAGCAGATGCAACACCTGTGCATACACGGTTACTGATGGTCATCTCTAAATTTCACCATTGGAATGCAGAGACAAAAACAACCTCTTAGGTCATGCAAGCCACCTCCTTGCTAACGCATGACTGTTCTCTGTGGTTGAAGTAAATTGGAGGATAGTGCTGTCCGTGCTTAATGCAGAAACTTCCCAAGCATCCAGCAGCGTGTTAGAGATTTAGTCTGGCTGGGGTTGGCACCTCTTCAGAGAGATGACATGCAACAGGTACACATAATTGTTCTAAGTCACACCTTGCTTGAAGCAAATTTCAGTTACCATGTATGTTGCAGCTTYGTGCTAGAGTCCTTTTATTTTGGAATGAAAAACCTTTCAGACTTTGCCTTTCTAAAGGAATACAAACTCTTGTATAGTGCCTGTGAATTGTGTATCCAGGCAAACACCGAATTAGCTGGCTATGAATAACTCACCCTATATACAAGAACGAAGTTATCGTTATCATGTGCGCAGCTTTCTCTTTTCCAGACTTTCCCTATACTTTTTAAGCTTTGCCAAAACTCAACCAATTATTTTTTAATTTTTCATATGTTTGCCAAAGTATTATTTAAAAAATGGGGAGGGTGTGTACAAAAATAGAAGGTGCTTATGGAAGGAAGGCTTTCTTGTAAAATTTTTGTTTTGGGGAAAGAGGTTATATCATGTCGAAGAAATATTTGGAGACTCCAAATATATTTTTTCCTAATGACTTCTCTCTTCCAGTTAGACAGCTTGGAATGAAAAACCTACTTAAATCTCTTGTCTGTCCTCACGTAGCGTGGATTAATTTTACCTGTGCCTGATACAATACACATAGGCAAGATTACCAGTGTTCTGTACAAGCATCAATTAGGACTATCTTGTCTACACAGAGGAAGTTGCACAGCAAAGCAAAATGAGAGTGCTAGTATATTGCAGAATGTTCTTTCTTCTCTCATACTTTTAACTCTCAGGACTGTGGAGTTTCCCTGAGCAAACTGCTTTTACTTTTGCTTCTTTTTCCAAGATGCTATGCAAGCGCATAGAAGGATTTAGAAGCAATTGCACTTGATTTTGGTTGGAGAACATTTTTTTTTCAAGCAGCTGATTAATGCACTGAAATTATCAATAATTAACTGTTACTTTGATTAGGAGGGAAGCAGACCCATTACTTAATTTGAAACAAGTGTTTCCATCTCTGGTTCAGATGCATTTGAAAGCCTTTTGCTTTTTGCATAGCCTGTTGCAGTCTTACCTTCTCTGATTTTTTTTTTTTTTCATTTGTTTTGTTTTGTGAGACAGACTTAAACCAGGCAGCTGGAGAGAAAGAGTTTACAACTACCAAAACCTGCATGTTGAATTGCACACTCAGATCTTTAATTTCTATTACCCAATATGAAGTTAGACAACAGTATTCTAGGCACCGAGAAATCAATCTAAAACATTTTAACAGGCTTAATAAATGGCTTGATTAGTGTTCTAGACTTCTAGGTACATTAAAAGCCATTAGGTTCCTTGGGAGACCACATTATGACCACAGAGGTGAAGACTGTGCAAGAGCATACTGTGCTTACTACATCTGCTAATCATTTATCACTCAAGAGGATTCCTACTTGTTCACACAGCTACCAGCAGCTCTACATTGAGAAGGTAGTTGGTAGATTTTGCTATTTGTCCAGCTCAGTTATTTTGCTGTTGCATCTACTCCTTTCAGACAGCTTAAGTTATCTTTCCTGTATGGCAGCCTCCTGTGTTCATATGTAGTATCTTCTACACTTAACCAAGGTTTGAGTTTTTTAGTTACAACTCCCCCACGTCTTCCTGAGTCCTTTATTCTCAAAAACACGCTCTGGTGAGATGTTAGAGCACTATTAGATTTGCTGTTGCAGCTTGAAAAAGAGAGGAAAAGATTCTCAAAATGGCARTCTTAAGTCTTTCCTCAGGCCTTGGTTGACCAAAGTGCTTAAGCAAAGTGTTTAAGTCCTTTAAAATAAAGGCGGTTATTCGCTGGCTTTTAAACATGGGAAGACTTTACTGGATGACAGTTCAATCTCCTTAGTTATGAGCAGGCAGTAGCTTCCCTGAGCTCTGTCTGGTCTTCCAGGCTGCTGATTTATTCTGGAAACCAGAATGGCAAGTGCGTGTCTTGCCCGCTGCTGGGAATCCAAACATTTTGGGGAAGAGAGTATGGATTTCTGTGTCTGACAAATAAAATGAGGACACACTTGTATGACTCAGGGATTAAACTGTTAAAATGAAAAACCTGAGTGCAAAGGTAAAGATGTAACAGTTTTTAATTGTATTTACAAAGTAGAACTTGTTCTMTGTCCTCTATAATTTACATAATATTTAAAACAGAGCCAAATGGTTTGCCAAACTTTTGTGGCTTCCAGGCGCCTTAAGATGTTCCCTCATACATGGAGAGAGGTGATTACTGAAGTTCATCATAGGTACAAAAACAGGAGAAGCAACTGCTGTGTTTTGTCAGGTGATGTGAGGGGGACATCGTTGGTAATTGGCCGAAAGTACATTGTTGTCAGTTATTCTGTAGAAAATATCTTTTAATTCATTTTTTATTTTATATCTTCTTGATAACTCTGGATAGCTGAGGGTATTCAGAAAATGTTTTGTTGAGATTTCTACCTGTTTGTTGGAACAATTTTGACAACACAGTCATGCTGCTTCTCCTTCACGTGATATCCACGTGATACCTTCCTCATTATCTCAGAGGCAACAGCACAGAAAGGGTCCTGTTCCTGCATTCCTACAGCTCTCTGCCTGCCTTCTGGAGGTGACCGGTCTGGGAGCGGGYGATAAGAGAGGATGGGATGCACTGAGGAGCTGGCCCTCGTTTCATTGATAGCATTCGCTTATATGAATGATGGAGGTAATTTTCATTTTTCAACTTTCCTCTGAACGAAGCACAGACTTTCAACTACCCCTAGAAGTCCGTAAGTTGTGTGTGATTACCTTAATTCCTTGAGGAGAATTTTATGTTCTGTGATCACCTATACGGGAATAAAATTCGTCATACTGTATTGCACTGTGTTCATATCCATTTATTTTCCTTTGGAAGTCAGTATGTTTTCATCTCATAATCGTCCCTCATTATCTAGGCATTGCTGCAGGAGGAACCTTGTATTTCTGAGAAATATTCGAAGCCAATTGGCAACTAAGGCATACCAATGTAGTTAACAGAGAAAGGTCTGGCCTCACTTAACCAAGAGTGTGTGAGCATACGTGTAACTGGAAACATTTGTTTTCCCTCTGTTTGTGAAATTGGGGAAGGCTTATTGCCAAGAGAGGAGCATCAAACAATGTTGTAATGTCTTTTGATGTTTCTTGCTTGGTCTTAAATCATGCTCTGATGTTAATTAGTTTGGTGGGGTGGTTTTTTTTTTTTAATCATTTAATGATTCAAGTACATAAAATAATTTTCTTTCCCTACACCAAAATATTGCAGACTAGTGAGATGCTACTTGAGGTTAGAGAGACTATGTGAAAGCCAGGGTCTTACACAAAAAGTCAGTCAGTAACAAACAGAACAAGTATTGCTACAAATTCTTTAGCAGCCTTAGGGTCTATAGTACCAAATGTTGATAGGAGCTGAAAAGTGTTTTCAGCAGCTCCTAGAGAACCAGAAGCCACCCAAGGCAAAAGGTTAAGAGGTGGCACAGGTTTGTAAAGCCCTAGCAGCTAATATCTGTGCTTGATAACTTGTTTTTATTCTGAACCTTTCCAGTATTTCATTCTTGACTCAAATTTTCTTCCATCCTCAGAGCACCCTTTGTTTTCACAGAGTTTTAGACTTTCTGTAAGCTATTAGAGAGTATTTGTGTTTGGTAAAATTTCCTTAAATAAGCCACTATAGAGAATGGCTTTTGAACGAAGAAGAACGGTCATTCCAGAGAATTGGCTGGTAAAAACTAAAATAAAATGAGAAAAAACACCTATGAGAGCTGAATTGTATAAATTTATCTTGTGACTACACAAACCAAAATTATATTCATTGCACTTCTGGACTTCCATCATCTGTGTTTTAATATGAAAAAATACCAAATAATTTGAAATATTACACCTATTTAATATCTGTTGTTACATTAGCATCTTGCCACTGGTCAAACCTTTTAAATAGGGTTTGTTCTTAGTTACGCTGTTTGTTATATGTTACAATTCATTATCCAGAGGCTAAAATTATTTTGCAGGATAAGTATTAAGGGGTACACAAATAAGATGATAATTTTATTAGTGTAAAAGCATGTAATGCTAAATGATTCTGGTTTTTCTTACATATTTACCTTGGGTTTGTAATGATGATGATGAGGGTAAAAATAAATGTTCCAACAGTGAAGAGCAGAAAAGGATTAATCTAAGCTAATCAGACTGATTCCCTTTATAGTCTATTGCACTTTTATAGTCAGTTAGAGATTTAAGGGCATAAATGACTTTATTTAGGTATCTTTTTTAATGAAAAAATTAATTACGCCTCGAACTCCCCTGACCATCAGTGGTGCGCAGGGTGATTAGCTTGAAGACAGGTATCTATGTTTAGCCAGATGAACCCCATTTCACTGTGGTTCATTATCTGACACAAGATATTTATGGTCATGACACAACAGTCTGACTTATCCTCCCCTTTAAATAATAAAAAAAAAATAATCATTGGGTTACTCTAAAGAGAAGGCTTCTTTAGGCCCTGGTCTCACATGCTCATGCCATTGCTTCTCTCTCAATAGAGAAATAAAGCCCCTAAATGTTTTGTAGAAAACTTTCGTCAAAGTGAGCACGTTCCTGAGAAATACTTTGGGCTTAGCAAAATTACTGATTTTATTTCTGAGGCAGGCTATCAAGGAAAACCATTACCATCATTAATCGGTTTAATAGTTCAAGATCTTGTGTATAGATGCTCAGTTTGGCAGGCATGATATTTTGCCTGCACAGGGAGATTATGAATTTTGAGTGTTTCCCTTCTTAAAGTCTTCGAAAGCTTTTGCCAGTGTAACACTGTTCTGAGAGACTGGAAGAGAAGTGCCTTAAGATTAGCTAATTATTTACTTACCTCATCAAAGGTAAGCAATACTTTTCCTTGGGGTGAGTATGTGACTCACTATACTTATCTGTATCTGCTACCTTTTGCTCTGCTTACTATAACCTTTTAAATATTTTAAGTAGACATGGTGAAATGTGAACACGCTTCCGGAGCTATCAGCTGGAATGTTAGTGTGCTGGAAAAAGAAATAAAATAAACCTTAAAATAAGCCCAACACCCCCAAAACACTTTGGACATAAACTGTCAAGGGACTTACATGTAGTTTTGTAGCAGTGCGCCCCTTAAAGATATTAATGTAAATGTGGGATCAGCAGTGGGGTTCATGGAGACATTGCCCATTCTTTTAACACCATGTGTTAACTCAGGTGAAGGTAACACCTGTTAACCATCCCATGTGGCAATTTAATGAAGTCTATGGAGTCTCTTTCAATMAGCTAGCTCTGAAAATACTGTGTCTTCACTGACAAGGTAGGATGACACAAGCATGCCTCCTGCCTTAGTGAAGCTGAAGTCCTAGATGCTTTTTAGAATTATTATAGGCGATCTAGATAGTACTGTCTATATTTAAAGCTGTCCAACTCTTTGTCAAATGGTTCAGTTGTAGGAATCTTTATACATTATGACTCTTTGACCATTGGGACCATTGCCTGCTTCAAGCTTTCTTCATGTCAGCAAAAGCACCACTTCTGTGTTTCTCAGGACAAAACTAACAGGGGAATTATCTCTTCCCCCAGTTGTTGGTTTTGCCCGTACTGATATTGTTGGGGTTTTTTTACTGTGGTTTAGTTGAAGAGCTCTGTCACCCCTTGTACACTAGAGGAGAGAGTTCAAACTTCTGTTACGTGTGTACCTTTTGTTATCTTTGTGAAAGATCTGTCCAGATTTAGGCAGATTTTACTTCTAGTAAACCTTGGTTTCTGCATGGACTCTAGAGGCTTGATGGAGTTTGGCAGCTAAATTAAACAGTTGTCATTGGGTGTGATCTATTCTGGCATTGCTGACATTTGGGTTTTCTCACCCATATCGCTCAGAGGACTGAAAGTTGAGAGTGGGGCACCCAGAAGTGTAGAAGAAGGGTGGAGAGCAATGTATCAAGTGGCTAAACAAATTGGAGAGAACTGATGTAGAAGTCAAGTCAACTGGTAAAATCAAGCAGATGGATCTTGTAACTGGTACATTAAATGTCACAGAGAATCTAGATTTCTCTGCGTGCTTGTGAAATCAAAACAGAGCTGTGAAACGCAAAGGCACAATATATTCTCATTTTCCTCTGATGAGTGGCCCACCTAATAGACTGCTACTGCTTTATTAGCTTCAGTGGTAATGTCTGTACTGATATTTCACATAAAAATTTGTATTATTCCACATGGTGGAGGGTTTTTCTACTATGTTTCCTTTTCTAAAAACTCAAATGAGAAAAAAATCCCATAAATGTTGTACTATTTTCCTCCAAACAATGTTCGTAATAGGAACATTTTTCCTTTCTCATAAGTATAAAGCAAGTTAGGTAACTCTGGAAAATGTTAACCTAGCTCTTTCATGTTAAAAAAAAAAAAAAAAAAAGGCATAGAAATGAACAATACAGTTAATTCCATATGGATCTCCTTTTGCATTTTTATTTATAAAATAGCACTATGGGCAATAGTAAATAGACTTTTAATGTGCTAGGATTTAGCCTCAGGTATTTGGCTAGCTTCCCAAGTCCTGCTTCTAATGCTGTGTAAAACTATACAAGGATAACCCGTCATTGTATGTTATGTGCAGATGATAGTAGAGACTTCAGGGTAACATGTTTAGACAGTAGGGAAGGTTGGGCATGTTCCCTGGAGGAGTTCTAGTGTGTGCTTATCAGAGGAATTTAAAGAATAGGCATTGTTACATTCTTCATCTTTCAGATTAATTTTCATTTATGGTTATATAGATCAGGTCTTATGTACCAAACTGCTGTGCTTTCTTTTATGAACTTCTGTGCTAAGAGATAAACGGTGTTAATGTGGAACAACTTGAAACAATTTTTTCTTCCAGTAAAATATTAGAAAATAGTTTCCATGCCCAAAAAATTATCAAGAATAATTTCTAAAATTGTCTGACCTTGGCTAGCCTGGATAGAAGAAGCTAGAATTTTCAACCATTCATATTTCTAGAAAACCGACAGCTTAACTTTGTGTTAATAGTTCCCTTTAACATGGAAGGGACCTGATGCAGTTTCTTTATCTCACCTAAAGTTGTCAAAGTGTAGTCAAGATATCCAGAGCCGTCTGACTGAAGAAAAACAGGTTTAATTTTCCTCTTATGTCAGATAACTTTTTGAAGATGCTCCTATGGTAAAAAAGGAAGATTGGTTTTTTCATATGAATAATTAACATTTCTGATTGGTTTCTTTTAACAGAAATGAGTTGATTTTTTTTACTAACCAGTTGGGGTTTTTTTACATGAGATACCTAGTTCATCGGAAGAAGTACTTTGGTTTGAAAATGCTGTTACCATGCTTGCTAGGTCCCGTAGCTCAGGTGCTACCTCTGTGGGTCAGTGCTGGGTGTCCCCAGAGCCCACGCTCGGGGGCCGCGCAGCCGGCAGCTGCCCCCACGGAGCTGTGCGGTGGCACGGCAGCAGGGACAGCCAAGGGACAGGCCAGGACGCTTGCAGAACATGTTTCCACCAAAGGTTGTGGTATCCAAGCAGAAATTCCAGGGAGGCACCATATAACCATTTCTGAGTCTTTTACTTGCTTTTCTGACCCAAAAGTTCTTAGCCTAAAGTCTTCTCCAGAAAGTAAAGGGATGCAAAAGTCTGGGCAGCTCTAGCTGCTGGTGCTCGTTTCCACTCTCTGTTGAACTGCAGTGCTAATTATGGCAGATCCTTTCAAGAACCGCTTGTGTGCGTGATTCTTATTGACATCTTTGGCTCTTTTGACATATCTTAATGGAAAATATTCTCTCTTAACTTTCTTCTTTTTTTTTTCTGTTCTCTTTTTGCTCTTCTGTATTTCCCACTTTTCTCTTGTTCCCTCCTCCACAGTCTGGCTCCAACTCCAGGTGCTTTTCTGCTGTGGTGGAAACAGTTAGTGCTGGTTTACATTTTAGCTGCAGTTCCTCAGTAAGGAAGCTCTTTAACCTGGGCTTTAATTCCCTGGGGCAGAACAGAGCTGTCTGTAATCCTTGTGTGTTGATCACAGTGAGTTAGAGATAATTTCCGAGTTCTGGAATTCCCTGCTGGCCAAAAGGATTCAATGACGGGATAATGAGTAAGGTTCAACCACCCAAGTTTTAGGATTTTGAGGTTATATAAAATTGCTGATTCATATCATGGAAAAGCCACTGGCCACTGTTTAATTTCTGGGACTAGTGCTGCTGCTGTAAATATTAGCAAAGTGCCAGAAGAYGACAGTGAAGCTACACTGGTTTACAACAGCAAGCTGGGGCTCTTGTGTCTTAATAAGTGTAAGTGTACATAGTTACAGTGATTCTCCCTGCGGTAGACTCATCAGTGAAGAATTTGGGAAGGTAATGGAATGGTACTATGAATAATAATCCGAAGCAAGCTCTGAAAAAAAAGTATCTCTGTAGTCTAATTCATAGAACTGAGCAATCAGCACTCCAGTTGAGCTCGATGCATACAAACATGGTATTACTCACGCGAGTGATAYATAAGCTACATGTATTATTAAATCTCATATTAGAATGATGGCTGCTGTAGAAGGGGGTTTTRTCTTCAAAAAAACATGTGCATGATCCAGTTTTCTACTGGAAGAGCAAAAATCATACAGATTAACAGCTACTTTTCTACTTTATACATTTATAAATGTTGCCTAAGTGATATTCTCCCATCAGTTATAAATGGTATTTGAATAGCTTTTTTCTGAATTAATTCTCAGATTTTTAGGGCGTACTGTTAAATCAAACCATAGTTTGGAGAGATTTTTAAAAAGTGGAGTGGGTATTTTAAGAGTGTTAGAAAACGGGATTTGGAAATCTGGTCAGGTCTTCAATTCCATGGTTTTCTCTAAATATTTTACAGCTGTTTGTAGACTCTTGTAACTGATCTTCATTAGTTTTATTGCTTCAGTCCATTCTTGCCAAGTTCGATGTAGACTCGGCGTACACGGGGTGGACTTGGTGCAGGCAGCGAGTCTGTGCGAGAGCCGTGTCAGTCCAGTTCCTGCCTATGGTTCCTAATGGCTCATTAAACTCTCCTAGGAGCACTGTGGAATAAACTGCATCTACGTTACCTTTCAAATAATATATTGTAATTAATGTAAAATGACTCACAGAGAATAATTTTCTTTGATAATCGTACCATTATTTAACAATAATTCCTGTGGGTTTACTTTTAAGTAACTTCATGCGAGGACTGTATGTGCCCACAGGTACTGTTTAAAAGCTAGTTGGGTAATTAAACATTTTTGCTGTAATTGTTACCTCTTACAGCTACTTCACTGAAATTCACAAGAATGAAAACCTGAAGAAAAAACAGCAGGAAATACATAATTGGGGGAGAAAAAAAATCTTTTGGGATATTCCAATAGTCTATCTTAATTTAAAAGAAAATACAAATAGGAAGTTAAAGGAATTGTTTCTGATATAACTTGCAACGTGTCGAGTGTCATTTCAGCAATATGAATAGTAACATCAGCTGTATTGTGATAATTTAACATCCATTTAGTATAGTTAATAGAAATTTAAGAGACTTTATTTTATTCCAGGTTTATCAGTTCTAGGAAAATGGGTTATTTAGGGCATTTATAGTCTGAGTTCAAGAAAGAAAGGTGAATAGTTGAGACRAGGACCAGTCTCCTCATAGATCTCCATAGACAGAGGTGGGTCAACATGGTCTTTTGTCAAATTAAAGTATTTCCATTTTGAATGAAATCTCAACTAAACAAATAATTGAAAAAACTTTTGGGACTCGGCCACTAGCGATTCTATTCCTGGCGCTCAGCGAATGCTTTAAAGTCCCACTTCCATACTTGATTTAAAAGGGCACACAAGGGCATAGCTGCAATTAAGAGTACCCCTCCGGTCCCTGTGCCTAGCCCCACTCCATCTCCTTTGTTAAAAGTATTTCCAATCTAATGTAGATCTGCACAGACAACATGCGGTTGGTTAAATGTCCCATTCCACAGGTGGGCTCTGACGGGGCTGGGCATCGTGCGAAGGTGGCGTGTGCCCGGGTACAGCCRCGAAAGCCTGCTTGAGCACAGGGCAGGGTGAGAGCCCTACATCTTCTGCTGACTGAACCGGCCACTGAAGAAAGAGGCCATCTTATTAATATTACCTACCCTGAAGGAGCGAAATCACTTTTGGAGGAGTTCTGTGATACCCTCCTGTTGTGCAGAGTATCATAATTATTTTACTACCCTTCCCATTGCTTGGAATTTATTGTTAGGAAATAAAATTAAAAGGCCCGTGTGGCTGTGTCGCATTTGGTGCACGGTACCTCTTACTGCTTTCCCAGGTGCGGGCTTTTGTATTAGATCACCTTTGTCCCATCCCTCCCAGAGGCTTGGGAGGGATGTATGTACCCTTCATCTTTTCTCTCTTCCAGTCATTTTTCTGTCGCATTGGCCCAGACAGGGGAGGCAGGGACGCAGCTTGCCTCCGTTCAGCCTGGCTGAGCAGGTTTATGGATATGGAACTGAGAAGAGCTCCTCTTGGGCAGGAGGAGGGGAATGGATGCTTCATGGTGAAATCCGAGCAATTTATAAACAGCTAAAGCCTGGTGTTCAGAGCTCCCTGAACTTCTGCAGACAGATGTTTTTTTTCTCTTTGGTTAACAAGCAGGCGGAGAGGGCCAGGACCAGGATTACTCACCCAGTGAAGCCCTGCAATTATGCACAGCTGTAGCTGAGCAGGCTTTTGTCCGTCTTAGAACTTCATTGATGTAAGGATATAAAATATGAAGTACTGTGCCACAGGAGCAGGCTCTGCATTGTGTGCAAGGACTTTGAGGATTTTTCTGGAAGCATTTCCTCTGTGCAGAGTGGGATAAAAAAGCAGTGTTAACTCTGAGATTCATTTCCACCTCCCCACCACCGCCCCCCAAAGTTTTTGTCTGTGAATGTTTGTCCTCTCAGAAGAGCTGAAGGCTGTCATGTTGGCTAATAAATCTTCCAGAAATTCTGAAACCCTGTGAGTTATGAAACACTCATGTTGGTCTATACGCAGGTGTACCAGAAATGAGTATAAAGTCTGCAGAGATTTTGAGTACTGCCGTTGCTGGAGACTGTTCATGCTGCTGAGGGAGTTCTCCAGTGCAAACCCCAACACCCAACTGCGTAGATTATTGTAGTGTGGCATTTTTTTGATTAGCTTACTTTTGAATGCTGGCAGTTTTGTAGTTACTGTTTAAGAACAGATTTCTGAGTTTTGAGACTGTGTTCTCTGTTATACAAGTACTGTTTTTAAAACATCAGCCTTCGGAAAAGAGATGCTAAGCCAAGCGTGTTGCAAAGGGAGATTTGAATCAAGCGTCAACAACTGAATTTTAACTTACCGTGAGCAGATGAGAAGTCATAGTTGCATCAAAATTTGACAGTCATAATCCCCAACTCTGTCCGGGGAACAATTYATTTCAGCTTACATTTTAATTATCTTCATTTTTGTGTTTAAAAAATGGGTTTTGATTCATTGTCAGCACCCTTTGTGACAGAAATTACAGCACCAAGAAACCTCTTCAGTAATTCCTGTTGAAAAGCAAAGTGTTTCCTGTTTTCTGCATTGAAAAACGGTAGAAGTGTAGATAACGATTAAAAGAGTAACTACTGGGAAATGTCATCATGTGCTGTGCATATATATATAAATATAGAATCATAGAATCATTAGGGTTGGAAAAGACCTCCAAGATCATCAAGTCCAACCGTCAACCCAACACCACCATGCCCACTAAACCGTGTCCCAGAGTGCTAYGTCTACATGTTTTTTGAACACCTAAATATAAGAACCTTCTCTCCAAAAATCGTCTTAGTATGTTGTTTAGCTGTAAAGTTTCAAGAAGCGGAGCTTCTGCCATTCAGTGTAGAAGGGTGCTCCATAGCCAAATACATTTTTGCTGCCTGGAAGTCTACAGTAAAATGGTGTCATAACTAGCCCAAGTTCTAGCAGTGCCAGGCTTTTCAAAATTTGGAAGGAAGGTCCAGCCCTTTGAAAAAGAAGACAAAGAAAAGAAAGCCTTTCCTTTATTTGAGTCAAGTATCTTAGGAATAGATTTCAGCAGTTTCATGTTAGCCCAATCCATCTTCACATATCAAGTCTATTTCAAAAGGAGGGAGGCCTCCCGGAATGGTATTTCACTATTTTTCAGTTGTGACCCTGTTTTTCCCTAGGAATCCCACTTCTGTCAGGCTCACAATTTCAGGTATCATGACTATGGCCTTAGTTTTAGGAAACACTCATAAAGTTTCYTTTTCTCCTAACTTCCTTCCTTCTTTCTTTGGGTCCCCATCCCCACATGCCCTCAGGATGCTAAATGTTTTGTGCATGTCCTGACTACTGTACAGTAGGGCCCCGTCCCCATTAAATGGAGTTCCTCMTGGGTGAGTGGCATCTTGTGAGTACACTGTGGTCTTTGTCAGAAACTAAATTTAGACCAGCATGCTTCACTCCTGATGGTATCTGATGTGTGAGAAATTCAAAATGGCGTCACTTAGGTAGGCAATAACAGCCAAGAAGGACTTTCATCTTCTGTTTAGGTCCACTGTTTTCTCTTTAAGTCCATGGAAGAAACATGTTTTGAGGGTGTATTCGCTTTAGTGTAGTGTTTACCCAGAGTACTTTTGCACAGGCTGAGCTGGTGATGGTTCTTCACTGGGATTTGATAGGTGCCAGATCTGGGTTTTGGGGATATGTGCAAGCTTTCAGGGAACACCCAGGCAATTCTCCCAGCTTCTGTGATCGTTTTGATTCTGATGCTCATCCTGAGAGGAGCTGAATTTCCTGGCATAGACTTCCCATAGGCTAATTTCTGTATGCATATGCTATTGGTACCAAAAGATTATATCTTTGCATCCCCAGAAAGAATCTGAAACTCTGATTTTTCCATCAGAGCAGCCTGAGTAAAATGAAATTCTCTGTTTGATCCTGCATATTCTGGCCTTCAGCCAAAGCATGGCTTTATGCATTCAGAAACTTGAAGAATGAATATGAGTATAATTTTGAAAGCTAAAGAATATGTGGGAGGAAATTTCAGTAGTTCGGAAGCTCTTAGTGTTAGAAATGTAGCTACTAACGTGAAGTAGGATTTTTTTTTCCTTAGGTTTCTTTGATAAATCCTAACCCTAGAGGTCAAGATTTGTCCATATTCAAAGAGCAACCATTTGTTTTTCCTCTTCGTTAGAGGGCAGCTTTGAGTAYTCATGTCCCTGTGAAGTAAGTTAGAGTAATCTAAATTTAATATGTCTCTATACAGTTTCTGCAATTTGCAAATGCTTCGGGAAATCCAGATCAATAGAAAATAGAGATAGGTGTCTCCTTACAAGCCACATTGCCCTTGGGCAACATCAAGCTCTGGGCACATTATTCCTAAACCGTATCTTGAACTGTGCTATTGTCTGTCTTAAATGGTATGTTGCATGCCTACATGACACCTTGAGAGTATTACTACAGAAAGACAGATGGAGTAATCAAATGGTTATGTTAAATTGACTACAGTTCAAATCTATTTCTAAACAGTGATTAGAGCCCGAGATAAATCTAGTAGTTCAAAGTGACTCCCAAGCAAGTCACTTAATAAGCTTTCAGGATCAAACACCGCTAAATTCTGGGAAGACCTTAGCTATGAACACTGAAGATGTTTCCTCTTTCCACTTTGCAAATGAGCAAAGTGAAGTTTGGTGGGAAGAAAACAATGCTTCTTTTAAATGATGGTGCAATCAAGTATTTATTCTGCTTGGCTAATACGTTACAGTTCCCCAGTGCTGAAGAGTGGGATTCTGTGACACTTGCAACAGAATGGGACTGAAATGGCTTCTCACTATATTAGCTGAGAAAAGGTGCAGCTTGGGTATGGCAATAACTTAAGTATTTATGTTTTGAAGTTACTGAAGGTTTCCAAAATTTGCACTCCATAAGGAGAGTAGGCTTGTTCAGTTAGAAAGCTCATACCTATTTGGACACCTGTAAACTGAAGAAGAGTAAAACTCCCACAACACTTAACAAGAAAGTCTATCTGAAGAATAAATTTACCTCAGGAGCTCAACATGGCTTGTTTTGGTCCTTTCTGCCTGACAGCTTCACAGCTGGCACAATAAATGCAGCTTTGCAGACATTCAAATATTAATAAATCATAGTCAGGTTCTATATGTAAAAGTTGTGAAAATTGTGCAAATTAACTGTTCAAACATACACTTTCAGGGGGAAAAAGCAATTTCTATAAATTATACCACAAGTAAATGCAGTATAAAAAGAGAAAAGAGATACATTGATGACCTTACCAAAAAGGCATAAACAAATGTTAAAAAGGTGATAGGAAAACGCTTTACAAGCATATGTTTATACACTTCAGGAAGCCTACTAAGGAAAAAACCAGATCTTTATAACAAAACTGGAAGAAAATAAGCAATGGTAATACTGAAAAGCTGAGCAGTACAGTAATCTATCAGTCTTAGCAAATAAATGATCTGTAAGTAGATATCATCATAAAGCTCACAGCATAAAGGGAAGGACTTGATACAAAAGCAAAAAACAGGGAAAGCTATAAATGAATACAACCCCAGAAAATGAAAGAAGCCATTGGTAAAAGTAAGTGAATTTTTTAAGTATGGAGTCAGTAGAAAAAGTGTAATTGAGGAGAAAAAAAAAGGAAGAGGAGAAATTAAAGATGGCCTGAGCCACTGTAGTAATTAGTGTGATGCTGTGCTTTTTTGTTGGTAGAGAAGTCTTCTCCTGTGCTGTTTCAGGCAGAATAAAGGGATCAGTTGAAGTTCAGTAGAACAGAAGATCATATGCTGATCAGATTTAATCCCTGCCATAACTCAACAAAACACTCATTTCAAACACCTCCCCCAATGTATTATAACCTAGATTGTACTCATAGATGTAAAGATAATATTTGACTGTGTCCATCAGGATTGAGTCTGTAACATCTTGAAATGACAGGGTATGTTAAGAGAAGTAATTGCCTCATCAGGGCTTTACATCAAGGTGCAGCTTACTTGATTGAAGTACACATTGACAGGATGAATACCCCTTTATGCAGACAATGGTATCAAGTGGAGGTGCAGTCTTTCACCTCTGCTATTTGGAGCCACTGTTTGTCTAAGCGGGAAAGAGTGGGAGAGAAAAAGTTGACTCGGGTAGAACATGCATTATGTTACTTAACAGAAACCACAGCTAGGTTGTTTTCCAGGTAACCTAGATCCAGCAGACCAACAGACACTCATGCACAAAAGAAAGAAAAGAAAAAAACCAAGCAAAAAAAAAAGAAGGTAAATTAAAAAACAAATAGACATAATGAGAACCACAGTAATTTTCAACTCCAATAATGTGATACAAAAACAAGCTATATGCAAAACAGACGTCTTCACATTACATGGCAGTAAGATGTGAACTACCAGGATGTCCAGAAAGAAATAGTGTAATACATCAGCGAAGCAGCAGCTGCATTTACCAGCATAAAGAAGATTTAGGTGTTGATAATCCACAATTTAAAACCGATCTATGAGTCTTCTACTAAAATTTTGTTTCCACCTTAACAGTTGGATGTGAAAGCTGGAAATCCACCAAAGGTACAGACAGACGTCTAAAAGCTTTTGAAAGTAAATGCCTCGGGGAAATAGTAGGTATTAAATGGAATGAATTTATAACAAATACTGAGATTCGTCAGGGAGTTGAACAAGACTTAATCTCCTAAATTATCCAGAAATGAAGGTGGAAATATCTAGGATATGTGGTAAGAATGAAGCCAGATCTGATGCCAGACTGTCTGCCATGGCAGGAATGCCTTCAGGCTGACTGTAGAACGTGTAAAAGGGGCTGACCAAAATAATTCCTCCATTGAAAAGTGCTTAGAGATAGAAACGTTATGGGTGACTTCTCAAAGTTGGGGACAGTCAAGGAGAAAGCCAGATGGACAACGATCAGGAGAGTCTCGCATATGTTTGAAGAAACTCTTGGCAGTGCAGGGAAAAAAAATGTGAGTTGGGTGGCACCAAAGGTTTTCATCTAATATTTCATGTCTATTAGGGGCTATAAATACTTGGCAGACCTGTAAAATGATTTCAGGACGTTTATCAGCACCGCTCCAGGCCTAATGACTAGAAAGTACCTATTTTAATCCCAGAGTCCAAGCTCTATCTGTCACTTGCAACTGGCAGCTGCAGTAAGCACTGTAATTTATGTAAACTCAGCACCACCCACAAGTTTCTAAGATCAACACACAAAGTGGTTTCTGCCGGTATGAGGGAGAAAACCACCAGGTTGTCTTCCTGCATCCGGGTGGAGGAAGTCAGTGATTGTCTGCTTGCAATAATAAGAGAAGGCATGTCTGCTGGGGCCTTTTCTTCAAGCAGAGTATCTTGGCTTCTGACCCAGCCAGTGCACCTCTGTTCTTAATTAGGCTGTGTCTTGACTATATTAATATCCTGGCATGTATCTATCTGGGATTTTATAGTCAAGCATGCAGTTCTTCAGTATTACCCGCACTTTCTCAATCTCTGGAACTGTGTCACCTGCGCTCTTACGCTTGTGGCATCCTCGGTGACCACATCTGGCTGTTCCCAAAAAGTCATCTTCCCTGATGGGCTCGTCTGGCCCCAGAAAGGCTCCTTAGCTGCGTGGCCATGTTTAAAGACTCATGTTGCGTGTCTGCTGCTAGATGTCCTAGATCAAGCGGTGCTTTGCTGCGCGCGCACTGCTTTGCAGATGCTGGTTACAGGCTTCTTTCGTACTGTATATACCTATCTGTTTCTTTTTTTTTCTCCTCAGTTGGTAACTAAAAAATTAAGAGTGCATTTTTTGAAAGGGGGAGAGAACTTCATTGGTGTTCAGGAATCTGGACTGCTGGGTAGTGAGTTAAAAACTTCACTTCTGGTTGTTCCTGTATCAAAAGCATGGTTGGGATTCGGTGGCCTGAACATCGTGTGCTATTTGTTCTGCTCAGCAGGCTCCTGCCTGGCCACCAGCTATCCCCTTGGCAGGGAGAAAGCCTCATTGGTAATACCTGCCAGCCTCAGGGAGATATCTGAGATACCTTAGCCAGTCTCAAATGGTATTGGCAACGGGACTGTACCCAGTAYGTTAGTTATGAAGGGGCTGGAGGGCTGTTCCTCCCAAAGAGAGGGGTTTAAACCAGGATTTGTTTGTTTCACTCCCTGTCTTTTTGGAATATAAGCCTCAGGACAGATTTTAAAAAAGCGAGATCACCTTGGTCTCCAATTTCAAGTACAAATGAGCAATATTTCTTGTATTGTGACTTTATTCTCTCTCTGTGTTGAATGACTTTTCCTTTAGCTTACAGTTACTGTGACCAGTATCTATTTCATTGCTTCAAATGGTCTTCCAGAGCCATGGTAGTAAAATAAGATCTTTCAAATAATGAAAACCAGAAACTTTTTTTTCTGCCACAGTGTTGGCTGTAATGACGGAAAGTCATTGATTTCCTTTTGAAACTGTTTCTGAATTGTTTCATTGGTGTTGCCTACCTCTCTACCAATCTCTTCTTTCTTTAGAAGCAGCTTGTTTCACATACCTGTTTTATTCCATGAACATTTCTTCTACACTTTGTTTATCTGTCGTTTGTTAGACAGGTCTGTAAAGTTTGGTCAAAAGCCAGGTAGTCATTGAGATTTTTGTAGCGGGGTAGTCACTGAAGTAACCAGGTGTAAGCAATATAGAAACTGATATGACAAAAGGTTATATAAAATGGATCATGCAGCTTTACAAATACATCTTCTTGCATGCAGCACATTTTTACTGCTCTTTGTCACACGCTGAAGTATTCAGTCTCGAGAAGTGTTTAGAGCATGTCCTGTTAATGAATCCTATGAAAACAGAACGTAGGAGATGAAAAGCTGTTACAAGGCAGGTACTGATGGAGCTGACCTGCTGTGGGTTTTTGTCATTTGAGGCTCAGCTGTCTCTCTGAAAAGAATCTCATCCCATGCTGGTAATTTAATCAGTCAGAGCAATGGTAATATAAAAGCATAGCTTATGTATGGAAAATATTGTATTATGTGGTAGATCATTGTTACAGTGTTTGAAAGCTTCTGAGGAGAATGCTAATATTTTGGCAGGAGTTCAAAATTCTCTTTCCTACAAGGAACAGGTTTGGTGGTTTTTTTTTTCCTCTAACATGTCATTTTGAGGTTACATGGTAACATCTGTCAGAGCTTTGCTAACCTCTGTCATCCAGCTGTTATAATTGTGGTATTTTCCTTCCTTTTCCTTCTCTTTCCTCTCCTTTCTGCTTTCCCTTTCTCCTCCCTCAGAAAAAAAAAAAACCCAACAAAAACCATCTCCTTTTATACTGAAACTTCAGGTGGAATGAAGTGGTTATAAAAGCATCTGTCAACACAGGAATAGTTTGCCAAGCCAAGTATTTGGGTTGGAAGTCATGCCTTCCCAACTGCTTGAAAACAGGAAGTATCTCTGTTAAGTGATGGATAGCTCTACTTTGCTGAGAGGAAGAAAAGGCTTTTTTTTTCTTTTTTTTTTTTTTCTTTCTTTTTCTTTTTTGCCTCTGGGCTAATAAATGAGTTCTGCATTTGTTCCATGTATGTAAAGAAAGACTCCTATAGAAATGTGTATATGGGTGCACACATCTGTGTGTGTGTATATATGTGTGTGTGTGTGAATATACAAACTAAAAAAACCCAAAACCAACAATCCACTTTGTACATGATCAGTCCCTGTCAGAAGCCAGCCCAGGCACATCTTATCCCAGTGATTCCTGTAAAGCTCTCAAAATCTGTCAGAAACAGCCTGCAGGATTGCAACGGCTCCTGGGTGATTAATTGCCAAGAGAGTCTGGTTCCAGGTTCCATTACATGTAATTGTTATCTTTTCTAAAGGGGTTCTTTTATTAAACCCCCACCCCAGAAAAGGAGGGAAAAGAAAAAAAGAACTGACATTCCTGAGGTTTTGCACCTCTTAGACAGGAACACRGAGGACTCTCTTATGTAAACATACACTGAAGAGGGTGTGTTACGTTGTTTATTAGCTGATGATAGATTTTTTTTTTCCTTCAGTTAATTTTAACTTTACTAAAAATCATTTTATTAGAAATGGGGGCGGAAAAGCTGCATAGCATTTAGAGGAGAAGAGGGGGAGTTCCAGTGCCTTCTCCACATCAAAACCTCTCTGTGAGACCCAGCAAGTGGCAAARGGCTAGGTCCTGCTCCTTACTAAAATTGCAGGAAAACAGCCAAAAATTAGGACATCCTCTGTCCACACGCCACTGCGGCAAGACTGCTCAGATTGGACATGGGGAGAGAACAAGATCTTGTGTCTGAAATCCCCCTTGCAAAGGAAGCCAGYGCCGCAGCCCTGAGCCGAGACCGCGCCGCTCAGCACGGGTGCAAGSAGAGAACGGCGCAGCTGCAGCCTGAACGAGCAGAGGAAGAAAGGTCGGGCGCTGTTTCTTACAGAGTTTGTGGCTTGACAGTGTGTGTTTGAGTGTCCTGAAAGTATGGGCAGATTGTGGAGAATCTGCTAAATTGCTTCAGTTTTTTTCTGAGACCATATTCACAAAGCAGAGGGGAGGAGAGCCTGATTCCCTGTCAGTGCCTCCATGTCTTTGAATACACATAAGAGGCTTGATTTGGAGCTGAGTTTCTGTGGTGCCAAACTGGAGTATCTGGAATCGTATCAGTAGGGTTGCTTGGATTTGCACTGCTTTTACTGCATTGAAAATGTGCTGTGTTACTGACAGGTTTAGACTTTTATAGATGGAGGCCTGGGCAAAGCTTGGCTCCCAATGAGCACTGTAGTAATTTGTGCCAACTGGCCAATTTAACTGTTTGAAATATCAGGGGAAGAAAAGCATGGGAGATACTGGTTCTGCAGCTGCAGAGTATCTGCCTGCAGATGTTTCTGCCAAGAGAAGTGATTGAAACTCAGTTTCTTGAGATATTTTAATCCTATCTGAACAAAACCACATAAAAACGTGCTCTGGTATTGTCTGCATGGGCCAAGGAGCACATTGTTCCTCACGGTTGTGTTTACACGGTCTCATTGCTGCAACGAAACAAGTCTCCTCAAGTCTTCTTCACGATTCCCCTTGAATTAGCTATATTAATCAAACTCTGTCATTGGCAGGGCCGTGATGTACAGCGGTTGGGACACTGTTGTTGCTCCGATTAAAAAGATGAGAATATTTTGGTGCATCCAGCTTTGTGCAGGTTTGGAAATATAAGCCTGGCTTTCTGCAGAGTTTTTCTCCTATGCATCCACAAGCAGTTTCTTTAGATGGTGGAGAGGCGGTAACCCTACCACCCATCTCTCTTCCCTGCTGCCCCTTCTCCACGCATGACCACAGCTGTCCTCTGGTGCAGGAGTGGAGCCCGTGGTGCAGGAGGGACCGTGGGAGGTGGGCTTAGGACRAGGCAGGAGGGCACAGCAGGCTCTTCCCTGAGCTGTGTAGGCAAGATAAGGCAGCTGAATAATCACCGGCGTTACACGCTTAGTGCCATATCTCCAAAGGCAGAGGCACAGCTACCTCCAGCCCGGAGCAGCCCGAAACCCCGTGGTTTGGCAGCGAGGCGAGGGCTGTGGTGCAGATGCCAGGCTGCAGGCAGCGCTGCTGGGTGCCGGGGCGTACGAACCGGCCGTGCGGCGGGCGCTGCGTGGTGGTAGCGCGGTGGTGGTGGTGGTGGTGGTGGTTAGGACTCAGCCTGCAGTGGGACCTCATCCGTGCCTGACAGCAGACGTCAGGGAAAGAAAATAAAATCAAAAGCAGCTCTGAATGCTTTGGCTGTGTGGAGGCTTGATATGCTTTCACATCAACTCTGGAGGTTTTTGCTTTCTTGAAGCACTTTTAGCGCTGCCTATTTTTAACTTAGTTGTTTAAATAACGCTCATATCTGTTTAAAATCACCACCATTTGTGGAGATGACTGATTTGCTGTGAAGCGGAGTTTGTCGTTCAAGCAAGTGACGCCAATGGCTTCTATTGATTCAAGGCAGTTCTTTCCCCAGGTTTCATTTTATAAGGAAAGGTGACTTTTTCTGCATACTGGAACTGTAGGGTAAACTGTGTTTTGCTGTAGTAACTAAGAGACTGATCTGTGGTGATAGCTGAAGGTGTTAGTTCCTGTTGGTAGCCTGCAAAGAGAGCAATTCCAGAAGATACATTCAATTACACAGAAAAGTTTCCCTCTGTTGATGAGATGAACTGGAAATGGGTGAAAATCAGTGACTAAAGGAAAAGGATTAACTAATGGTAGTAGACCTGGAGGATAAGCAAAGCGAGTAGATGAATCCTGTGCAAGCAGAGGCATTTGACTGCTTAACAGTGAAGGACAGATTGCATTCTTATTTTTCAGATGGTTAACTCTCCGTATCGCTTCATCTTGGTTTGGACTCAGATGATATAAACTGTTTCCCCGTTCAAGTTGGTTTACTGTTTCGTATCAAACCAYGTGTTTGTTCTCTGCCTTTAATTAGCACTTCTGGTTAATGCCTGAGTAAAATGCTCCCGCTGTGCTCACTGCCACTTGATAGTGCGCATTCTTCCTGAACACCTGCTGTCAAACYTATCATGTCTTTTCTTGTCAACTTGCACAATGCTCCAGGTCTTGAGCAAGACTGACATGACGGAAGGGTTGTACAGCCTGATTTTTAGAAATCTATGTGGAAGGTGAAGTCTTTGCATAGGGACTGGTAATAGGAGACTGCAACATTTTGTAGGAGCTTGTTTCCAATAATATCTAATAAAATTCTGTTTGCAAATGCAGTATTTGAAGTAATGAATATACTGTAGGTTAAAGAAGCAAACTGCTCCACCCTGAGAGGAATCGTAGCTGTTGTGTAACGACAACAGAGAGTAATCTGCACAAGTCTTGGGAGAAGTACAAGGGTGGTGACCAGCAAACAAGTCATCAAAGAGGGGAACTGGTTAGAGGTGTTGACATGTGCTGATGGTGGTGACAGACRTTGGCACAGAAGGAGGAAGGTGGGGAGGAGGAAGAGTGGTGGGGGCTCTTGGCAAGAAAAAAGCAGTATCGCTTGACTCAGGAGCCTGTAATTACAAGACTCCAGCCTTGTGACACAGCAAATAAGCGTGTCACCTGAAACAGAGGAATTCGGGGTTGCCTCCTGAAGCAGATGGAGGGGGAATAAAAACCTTGTGGAACAATAAAATTTAGCTCTCCACTGGACTGTGGTTTTTAAGTCCTTAATAGCGATACTCTGCTGTGTCTTTTCACCTCAGCACCTTCCAATTTTGGTAATTAATCCATGGTTGCAAAAAGCCGCCAGTAGTCTGTCTAGCAAACAGGATGGATGCGGTTCCCGTACTTGAAACTTCCAGAGATCCTAAAATGCCGAGCGCTTCCTGGTCTGTTGCGTTGGGAGYGTGACCTGCTCTGGCACAGAGTGAGAACAAAAATATCAGGCACCGAGGTGAGCCTTGAAAGCGTAGGAGAAGCGCCTTTATGGGAGCTGACTTCACTCCTGCAAGAGATAAATGTGATGGCACAAGAAGGCCCTTTCATCGTTGTTAACAAATTCGCTTCCTCAGCCTGTCTTTTACCTTAATACTTTCCACACTTGCAACACATCTGTCCTGACATGTGGACAAAAACACTGAAAGGATCTCACAAACAGTTATTGCTTGCACAGACTACAGGAAGAATATGACTGACTKTAAAATGCTTTACATATGTTCAAATACTGTAATTATGAAAGTAAAAAAATTTGCATTACCAAATTAGATTACAAGGTATAGAGTACCTCTCATATTCGGGAGTCTGTGTAGGTAGGGACCACAACCAGGGTTCATAAATAGCAATTGTTAATTTAAGTTGGAAGGATTTAGTTACAAAGGAAACAGATTGTTCTGTTATTTCCAGTCCTCTCATTTTCATCTGTGGTCTAATCCCAATGGACTCCAAAGGCAGGATTAAATTTTTAGTTGCATTTTTTAGGTTCTGCATTAAAATAGATGTATGTACTTGAAAGGAAATGTCTTAAATTTAGTATAAAAATCTGTTCCTACTTGTGGAGATTGATTGCAGCAGAGAACATGCAGTAACATTGATTCTCCAGATGAACTCTGTTACCTGCTGAACCTACTTGCTCTCTCTTACACACCTCAATATGCCATTTACTCTGCAGCTTATGTTTTACTATGGAAGTTACGTTTTGCTAACGAAAATTTTGTCCAAGTTTGCCACATTTTTTGAATTATATTTTTTTCTAATGTCAGGTTACTCTCTTGCACCATTTATGTGTGACATTTTGTTATAAGATCTGATTAAGAATGATTTTGATGAGTTAGGCATTGCTTTAGAAGTATGTCAGTAGGAAAGCTATTTTTTCTATCCCGCAGAAGGCTCATCAGCTGGGTATGCTTCTGTCAGTGTTATAATTCTGCATTGTTTGACAATGTAATTCTTGAAATGGCCAGGTATCCTTTGAAAAAGCTAACTAAAGATGGATGCTTTAAAAAAAAAAAAAAAAAAAAAAAAAAAAAAAAATAAAAAAAAAAAAAAAAAAAAAGAAAGGAGGAGGAGGAAAATTAGCAAAGCCCTAAGGTTAATTCTAGTCCATTCTTAACAGGAACCACAAATATTTTCCTGGCTTTACCTATTTAAGTTTTCTTTTCTGAAATAATTATCTTCATAATTGCACACAAAATACACATTTTTGCACCAGCTATCTTTTCCAATGATATATTTTAAAGTAATACTCTCTTTTAATTACCAAAGAATTTAAGCATTTCTTTTTGAAAGGGGAGCAGTTTCTTCTTAATTAGAATGTGTTTTTGCTATTGATGGTATTATGTATTACATGACGGTTATCCCACTTTCCTAGTGCTCCCCTGAAGAATACCGTACCTGCGTACCACTAGTAGCCTTTCAGTGCATGTGCACTTAGACCCCTTTCGTAACTGTTGTGGTAAAAACAAAAAAACTACATAAACTTGCAAAAGAATTGCTTAATGGTATGAAGTATTCTGGTTTCTACCAAAACCCCAATTACTTAATTTTGTGCCCTTCCTGGCCTACATAAATTATGCAACCCTCACATCTCAACATCAGTGAATTATGTAGCTCTGCGCACACATCAATTAATTTTGGCCCCATCAACTTCCCACCTTCTGTGTGCTCCTAGCCTCAAATCAGTTTTGCATCTCCCAGCCGCGAGCGGTTAATTTTGTACTCCCAGCAGCTCATATCTGCCTGAACCTGCAGCCCCGCTTCAACTCTTCACCCTCCCCCACCTGCCTCTCCTCCTGCACAGCCAAGCCACCGCCTTCTCCTGCTGAATTCCTCCTCCAGCTCGGCAGCGAGGATCAATCCCAGGCGGCTTCACCTCCCGCCTCGCCAACGGGGTAGCGCTGGATCCCAGTGCACCCCGCGGGCAGCGGGGCTGGTCCGGAGGTGACCTGGGTGTCCTTATCGCTCTCCTCGCGATTTTCAAAGTGCAAATGGCAAAACTGAAGCTCCATCTTCTGGAATGGCCTGTGAAAGTCATGGCATGCTTGGAGCAACCACCTCCAAAACCCTTCCTGTGGGGAAGCCTGCATCACGCAACGCCCCACTGGGAAGAGTAACGTCTTCTAGGTCTGTAAGAAAAGTGGCGTTGAGGAAAAGGTGGTGCCAATACCCATCAAACTCAGCACTGCTACCAGCAGCAGGAGTAAGCATGACCTGGGCCTTGGTGTTAAAGCTGACACCGCTGCTGCAAGTGTCCATGTCAAATGCCACAGTAGGCTTCTCTAAGCAACCCAGAAAGAGCTCATTTTCCTCCAGAGGAAACTTCAGTGTGCAAAAACGTCAAGAGGGATATCTTGTTAACTCATGGCCGAGCTCCACGTGCAGCTCATTTTTGAGTCCTTAGTTATTTTGGGCAAAAAGGAAAAGTATCTCCATGAAAAGTATGCAGAGAACAAAAGCCTGAGAGGGCAACGTGATGTCTTGCAAATGAGAACGGCCTCGACGTGCCGTTGCTCTCCGATTGCTTGCAGACCAGCGAGCAGCAGAGCAGTTCTGCAGCCCACCTACAACCTGTCACCAGGGATTTGACCTCCAGTAACGCAGGACAGGTAAAGGCAGGCCCCTTCCTCACTCTCTCCCTCCACTCTTAGTTCCTCAGGAGCATAGAGGGGAGGGGGCCGGCGACTTGCCAAAGGGACAAGGGTGGTGACAGCAGAGCGAGGAGCAGTTGGGCTGTGCCCAGGATCACCACATTTCCCGTCCGGCTGGACTGTTGGGAGGGCTGGTGGAGACCAGCTCTCAGTTCAATCTGCTTTTCTCTGTGGGGGCTGGAGGGAATTTGACTCTCCTCAAGTGAGGTTACAGAATATTTTCTCTCCTCTCCTTTTTGTCTATGTCTATTTAAGCAGCAAGCGCTGCAGAGACTGACTTGTGCTTTTTTTGTACAGTTCCCAGCACATCTGGCTGTCTTGGATAAGGTCCCTGGGCCTGATTGTAGCAAAAAGTAATGATAGCGTGTTTAAAACTTGGGCCTCCAACTATTACTATATATAAAATGCAAAGCATTTGGGACAAACTGGAGGAAATACAATTTTTAGTAACTGAGCAAAAAAACCATATTCACTGTTTTACATCTGCAGTTTGCTTTGCAAGTGTGGGTGCTTCATCGCGTTAGAAGACCGGATCTCAGAACCGAAGCCGATGCAACGCAGGGGAGCGCTTGCTCCCAGCTGATTGGCATCAAGCATTTTTCCTCTCCCACTTGCACAACTGCCATGGTCATTCATCAGTGTGATGCTAAGCTGGCTCTAGAAAACATTCTAATTATCTAGGCGTCCTGATTAAACCTGCCTTGGTTTAAAAGAGGCACACCACCGTACTCATGTGAACATTTCTTGTTTCTTCTAAATAATAGAATTAGCTATGGGCATTTCCTTAAGAGCATGCAGAACGCAATTGCAGTATAATTCCTCTCCCTCCAAGCCTGGTCTTGAAACATGCAAATTTCTCTTTCAAGTGTGTTGGCAAAAAATGGCAATATCCTGATACACACATGATTTAGACACTGAATTACACACTGGTTGAGTTATCATTAGTGGGTTGAGTTCTTTGGTGAATATATCAAGAGTGCTGTGGAAAGTAGCACAGTCTGCAGAGGAAATATCAGTGGATGGCTTGCTTCTCTCTCTCTTTCATAGGATTCAGCRTTGGCCACTACCAGGGAGAGGGTACCGGGCTGGATATGGACCTTTAGTCTTCCCAGTACAGCCTTCCTTATGTAGCTTGATGCAACACACTGCAGTGCCGTGCACTTTCTGCTGAGCGTTTTCATGTTCTGTTTTAAAAATAACAAGACATCTCTTAACATTCAGGATACATTTTTCCACTCTGAAGCACCACAGCAGTCTTTTTAAAGAAACTCTAGGAAGGGTGTTAACTTGATCAATGCTGTGCAGGAAGGAAAGCTCTTTCCTACTATTTTTTCAGCATGACTTTCACTGACATGATCAGGCTGGGAAAAGACTTATTGGCTGACAGCCCAGGACAGCCATGCAATATCTCTAGTCATCTGGAACTCAAACTACTCTGCCCAAGGGAGAACCATAACATAAAAACAATTTAGGTTACATGCTGAATCTTATAAACATTGTTCGGTTTTTAAAAAATAGTTTAAATACTATTTATGTGCATTTGCTATGCACAGTTTTTGGGTTTTTTTCCCAAATGTCAAGTAAGAAAGGCTGGGAGGGTTTTTACTTTTTTACCATTGACGGTTTTCAAAAATCTTGGAGATTTTTAGAAATACAGGGAAATGAGCTTCCTCTCTTTTCATAAGTTTAAGAGCTTGGCTTCTCCTATGTATCGGATATAACTGTTTTATATATAGATAATGTTTACTTTTTGACCCTGACCAGAAAGCATAGAGTCACAGAAACGCTGGCTGGAGGGGACTTCCAGAGGCCCTGCGGTCCCCCTCCCGCACAACACGGGACTGTCGCGAGCACCAGGTCCGGGAGGGCTTGGCTTCATCTGGCCAAGCCACAAAGCCTTCAAGGATAGAGTTTCCACAGCCTCCCCGATGACCTGCCCCGAGGCTGTGCTTCTCTTCTAGAGATTTTTTTCCTCCTGTCCAGGCTGAACCCTCCATGCTGCCCTTTGTGGCTGTTGTCCCCTCTTACGTTGTCTGTCGCTGCCGCCTGGAGTTTGCTCTGTCACCCTTCCACCTCCCCAGTGTATATATCATCTGAGTAACCCTGGGAAACCAAAGTGCAAGGGCCAATATACATGTATGAAACTGCAAATTGGGGCTTTAGCTTGTAACTGGATTCTTCTGTTGAATTTTCAGTTGTGTAGTGGCACAAGAGAAGGAAAAACCACGGTTTTTCCAACAGTTCAAAGCTGATGCTAAAATGTATTAACTATAGTGCTTTTGCAAGTCTATGTTTTTTTCTCTCCCTTTTGAAGCTGAGCATCACTGGCCTCTGTCTGTTGTTACCTTATTTTGCATAAAAAACTGTCAGAGTAATCTGCTCTTCTGTAAGCATGTGCAGCTGTAATAATTTGGGATAAAGCAACATGAATCCAGACTGTAAGCTTCACTTCAAAAATCTTTTTTTTCTCCACTTGTTGTTTTGATTGAAGATCTGAACTTGGGATATGTCCATTGCCACCTGTCCTTCTGCCAAGTCCTAACATTCCAGCACACCTTGCAACAAGCCTAAAATTATTATTTTAGGAAAATGACTATGGTTCCTTTATGATTCCTTTTTTCCATAAGCTGGTATTTCTCAAGCTGAGTAGCCTTACTGTCTTTCCGGTGACTGATCCATTCTAACATAGGAGAATAACCCCTCTTGCACATAGCTTGATAGTTTTTGTGCAGCTTCTTGCTTTTGCTGAAACTGTTGGTTATTTGGTGGCGTTGTTTTTAATTGAGTTGTGGTTTTTACTTTCTTGATGTGATGTGCCATGTGCTATAACTTTTCCTGTGATGCTTTCATTGCAGGCCTTGCTGAGACCAGGACGAATAGACAGAATTATCTATGTGCCATTGCCAGATGCAGCCACTCGTGGGGAGATCTTCAAACTTCATTTTCAGTCCATGCCAGTCAGTGATGAAGTCTGCTTAGCGGAGCTCGTTCAGCACACACAGAAGTACTCAGGAGCAGAGGTAAAACTTTCTGAATGGTAACGGCCATGGAATTGGTGCACAAAATTGTGGTTTTAAAATTGAAATCAAGTATCATCCAGTTATCATCCCTTGAGTCTTCTCAAAGTGGAGAGGGGAATTATGAAAGGGAATGTTTGAGAGATTTCTATGTTTCTGCTCAGAAAACAGAATACAATCTGGGGCTTTTTTCCTTCAAGGTCTCCATCAGAGGATTGTTGCCAGGGGAATGGGCCTCTTCCAGGGTGAGCCTTAGTACGATCACAGGTGGCCTCATTAAGTGTATGCTGCCAGGACGAGTGGAGGGAGGTTGGGGCAAATGCCCCTAGACTGCCCAGACAGTTCACCTGGGTCTCCCCACATCCCCGGGGATCTTTTGCATTTAGGATTGTGACCGAGACCCTCGGAGGGAGGAGAGACAGTTATGAGACAGTGTAGGGGAATTGCAAGGGAGTCACTGGCCGCTTGGAAGCTCGTATTTTCCTATTCCATGTAATCAAGACCTCACAGCAGCACTTATTGTTATAGCTCGTTGCTGTTAGTTAGTCAGCTTCTGACAATGGACGTCAGACAATTGTTTCCTGTCCTGGGTAGAAGGAGAAACTTTCTCAGATGCTGCTGGCTGGCAGTTATAATAAGTATTGGTACGTTAGTGGTCACCACTCCGCTCCCCGAATATTATTCATGTCAGTGTCTCGTGAAAGAATATTTCATTCTTTCCTCATTTTGATTAATTGAAAGTAATTATATTACTTCAAAAATTCAAAGAATGTTATTAAGGTTGCCAATTCGAGCTCTTAAAAGGTATGAAATACCAGAATTAAAATCTCCACCTTACTGTAGCCAGTCCTAATGTATGCATTATCGCACCATCTTTAATTACATAGTCACCTTCTACTTTTTCCATAGCAGAGTGGAAAATGTGATGTGCTTGCCTCGGCTCCCCCATCTTTCTGTGTGCTGTTTACAAGGGCAGGGAAATAAGCTAAACTTTTGTCTCGATCCAAAAGACGGGGTGACTGTGGAGTATTTGTGTGATTCCTATAATGCTGAAGGCCCGTCTCAACTGACTGGTCGTTGGATATGCTCCCGGGCGAGACTTTTGCTCATTTAGCTATCACTTAAATGCTGGTATGTTGTAAAATGCTGCATTACCTACTAGTAACCTCTGGCTGGTGAGGGCACTGCTGTGAGTGCTCCAAGCCCAAGGATGGGGTCAGACCCCGCCATACGCAGCAGCAGTGTCTGGGCTAGCCTCCAGGCTCGTTCCGGGAAGCTGTGGCACGGTGGACACCAAAGTCAAACCTGTAAGAGCTTTCCTCCTCCACAGCACAGGACAAACTGTGCTCTAGGAACGAATGAATGAAATCTGCATAGTGAGCAAAGCTGTTTTGTGTAGCGCATCTTTATGCCGCAGAATGTGGGATCTCATAATGAAAAAAAGGCAATAATAAGAAGGATTGCAGGCTTAAATGTTGGTCTGGAAAACTGTCGCAGCTCCATTGCCTCAATGCTTTGAAGTAGTGACTTGAAACAGTACTGTGTTTCTACCCGGATGTCAGTGATATGACTTTTGCTTCCCTGGGAAAATTTATCTGTCTCTGGCTGAGTTACAAGCCTCCAAAAACATAAATATAAACATATCCTCTGTTGTGTGTGGAAACTGTCTTCCTACCAGGCAACAACTGTAATGCTTGTATTTCAGAAATTCTGAGCATATGGGGATTTCCTTTGGATCTGGATCAGCTGAGGCTCTAGTGGCGAATTCCTGTGCCTAGTTGATAATGAGTCGCAAATGTCTTGGTGCTGGCTTTGTACAGAACCAAAATAAGTTAGTGGGTCATTGAGTGCAGCTACAGACTAGTTGCAGGGGAAAAAAAGCCTGCCTGTTTCTAATGTGGCATTTCTCATGAATTTTGTTCTTTTGCATCATTCAAAGAATTATAATAACTGGGATGTAAAGAGTAAATACAGAAAAAGCCTCAGTCAGTGTTCCTTGGAAGAATATATAAAAAGTCTTGACAGTTGGCACGCACAGTGGCCAGTTTCATTAAAGCCTTTTCTTCCTAGTGTCTCCAGCTTCCCAGCTTTACAAATAGTTTCCGCTGTTGAATGGCAAGTTCCCATTCCACTGTTCTACCCTTTGTTTAGAAAAAGAAATGGAAAATGCTTGGTTTTGTGACTGGAAGATGCTGTATGAATAGGGAGTTGCGTGTAAAGATGCGTTGAATCATCCTGACATGAGCTGAATAAACAGCAAGTAAAGTGGATAGTTCAGTATTCATCTGGCTTCCAACTTGGCCTTTTTTCAAATCAGATATTTGTATATTTTTGCCTGTCATCACTTATGACCAGTTATCTCTATTCACCTGCTGGATGTACGTTTCTCTTAATGAGTACGTTTAAAGATATATCAAGATAGCAAAATAGAGTGATTACTTCCCACTGTTTCATGTGAGAGAAGATGGAAGATAATTTATGAGGGTGAATTACAGTTCCCTTCTCTCATGTGTAAGTGAGGTTTAATGTAAAAAAAAAAAAGTGCATTAGAGGAGCAATGTCTGTACGGTTAGCTTTTATTATGCTAATAGTATAGGTCAAACGAAGCCTCAGCTTTCTAAAAATATTTGGGTTTGAGTTCGATCTTCATTTCCAGGCCTTTCTGAAGTAGTGCTCTGCAGCAGTGCTTGAGGCTCTTCTTCAGGGATACTGCAGTATCTGTAGATCAGGAAAGTAAGAAACTGTTTGTAGAAGTTTCTGAATAGCAAGGTTTGGCCTCAGAGCTGATGTTGACACCAAGGATCATTCCCTCCTCCTCCCTCTAAGGGAACTTCTTTTGGCTGCATCTCTGCCCTGAAGGCATCTGCCTTTTCCCAGGACCACCTCAACCTCTTTTTAACTGAGCCGGTGTGTCCGAGCCATGCGCAGGGTAGGTCTGGTTGCTGCAAGGACAGCTCTGCAGTAACCATATGTCTCCTTTGCCTTCGCACGCAGGCTGGCAGGTTCCACCAGTGTGGCGGAGGAGCAGTCAGAACTGCTCTTGTCTTTGCCCCCAGCTTTTTTGTTTGAGGAAGTTTCTACGGAAGGCCGTGTCCGGGCAGATGACGCCTGGCATGGTTCAGCAGGAGGCTGTGCTGTGCTGTGCTGCACTGCTGGCCTCGCCGGCACCTCCAGATGCTGTAGCATTAGCAAGGAGCACTGGTATGCACGGAGGASAAGTCTCTAGTCCTTGAAAGTAATAAAAATGGTTAAAACAACAAGCGTCGTGCTGCATTGAAACTTTTATAAGGTTTATTCTAGTATTCCTGCATTTTATTTTGGGCACAGTTGCAGGAGATCCAGCTTTTATAAAACTGATGATTTTTTTAAATGGTTTTATATAATTGGGATGTCTTCACTCAGAGATTGTTCAGTTTGATCATAGCTTTCTCCTAGAGCATTTTCACTGTTGTGCTTCATGCTGAGAACTTTTATCTGTTTGATTTCTCACTGTGCTTTCTATAAAGTACAATTAATTAAAGATCCAACCACAGAAGTATTTAAAAGCAATGTTTTAAAGTGCAAGCAGTGTGAGTTCTTTGGGTCTCATTTGCTTGCTTTCATGATGCTCCTACAGCCAGCTTGCTTTAGGAAAGATGGGCCTTCCACAAACTCAAGTGCTCTACTTTTTTAATTTGGGGTTCAGATTAGGTTTTTCATAATTATTGGCTGCTCTCTGTTGTAATAGAAAACGCCAATAGTCTCAATGCACTTTCTAGTGCAAGTAAGAACAAAATCACGTGGGCAGTATCTGATAGGAAATTGCTTGTCCTGTAATTTTTAAATTATACATTGTCTCAAACAGAAAAGAAGAAAGGTTGTAGATGGAACATGTCTTGGCCTAGAGGAAGGACACCTACCTTTATAGGTGCAAAGACTGTTGTCTTCRTTAGACCTGTGTGGGGGAAAAAAAAGATTGTATCATTTGCCTTTACAAATTAAGTGGAAGGGGTGTGTCTGTCTTCAAACCCTTGGAGTTTGCTCTGCGAAAAGGGACGAGCAAGGGGTGAAGACAGTGTTTCCCCACTGTAGAAATATTTTGTTTCAGAAAGTAAGTGATAAAAAGGAAAATAAACCCAGCAGAGTGAGGGACCTTCTTTTATTGTCTGAGCCCCAGTCAGACTATGTTTCTGTTACAGTTTAGAAGGCAGTGACAGAGAGGGAGGTTTTACGCAGAAACTGAAATCAAGTGTTGAGTTGGTTTGGGTTTAAAGTTGGTTAGAAGTAATAAAAAATTACATATTCTGGATATGATGACAATATTCTTAAGACAAGTGTGCTTATAAAAGTAAGCTAATGGGACTGACTGCTTTTATATTGGTGGAAAGCAGGTCACAGTGAAAGCGAAGGCTGGCATTGTTTCTATAGTATTATCAGTTTCCATGCTTACAGGACACAATAGTAAAGCGGGAATCTGGGAACCTGTAAATCTTTCACTGGTTCTTAGTCGAAGTAGAATAGTTAATGTAAAAAATATCTTTCTCACTTTGCAATAACTCTCAATGGGAACACAGAGAATGAAGGGGAAAGAAAGCAAGCCAATGAAGGTTTGCTCTGGCTCAAACGAGAGCATATTTGATGCCAAAAAATATCTTTGCAGCAGCACACTAGCTCGACTCAACTGAAGCCTTTGACTCTTAAAATATGTAGCCTAAAACATGCATGTTCTTGTTTACCAGATATTGACATATTTAAACTATAAACTTTAATAAAAAAACACTCCAAACAACCCAAACCTCCCCAGACTCCTCTCTTTCTTATAGAGGAAGGTACCAACTGCAAAAGTAGTGAGGATGTGTTCCATCATAGGCGTACAGGAGRGTAAACAGTCTTTTAAGGGATTGGGAAAAATTTGTCTCTTTAGTAAAGAGCATCTACAGTAAAGGTGAGAGAGGGTTTAAATATAGGGGAAAAAAAGGACATCCAATAAATTAGGATGTGTTATCTTCTTTACATCTAGTTTTCCATGAAGGAAGAGATCTTCCAAGCTTAAGGGAAAGGCTTTCTACTTAACATTTTTAAAGGGCAACGGATCCAATCCTGTATAGTAGCCTAAAAAGAGACACAGGCTTTTGGGAATGAAGGCATAAAAAAAAAAAAAAAAAAAAAAAAGAAAAGAGTAAAGTTTCTGTATGGGGAAAAAAAACAGTAGACCCTTCAAAACATGTCCTGGCTAAAGCTCATGGGTTTAATTTTTAAATACAAACATGTTTGTTCCTTTTATGCTTAGTTATGCTAGATGCAGAGCGTGTTCAATTCCCATTGATTTCAACAGGTGTTGAAGGTGCTCAACACATCATGCCTTGGGACTGGGCCCTCAGATTTTGAACTTCTAAGATACCACAAAAAATGCATATGTCTCATCAGAAATGCGTGATTTGAAAATACACTTTGGTAGTTAAAGCATCTGTGGCTGAAATGTCTCTGGTCTGACTCTGGTGGACGGCCTTTCCTTCTGAAGGAGTTCTGCTTAGCTCCACACCAGGATACGGTATTAATACGGTGAAATGCAATTTTCAAAGTGAGGAGCGCCGTCAAATTGAAACGCAGCAAGATTAAGGCCTCAGATGAACCTCTGAAGTTTCTCTTGGAATGATGTATAGGATCTGTTAATTTATATCACTCATTGAAAAGTGAACATTTTTGTGTGGGCGGGTGAGGAAAAGAGACTCAGCCTAAATCCAGCATGGGTAATATGGGATCACCACCTTCCTACACACATTTATCGGTGCTGAGGATGTGTTTGGCACAGGTGGCTGGAAGGTGAGGAAATACCTGGCATTGGGAATGTTTTCCGAATGTCAATGTTTGGGATAAACGAGATGAATCACCGGAAAGGAAATAACTAACTATACAGGACTTCCCATGGGATTTTGCTTACTGCTGGTCTCGCAAGAACCTCGTACGTGCAGAATGTGCTTGGGCAGATTGGGAACGAGGGCAGCACGAGCATCTGGGTAATCACTCATTGGCATGGCGGTGCCGAACCGCAAGAGTTTGTGGCGTTACGCTGCCTCTCCCCGCTCTCCTTTTTAGTCACTTTAGAAAGATCTGGTTCCCCTCACGCATTTTTCAGAGATGGGGGGGGGGGGGGGGGAGGCTTGTTGCCCTAAGTGGGCTGATTTTCACCACGTCTTGTCTTGGCTGAGACCTGACACAGTACTGTATGCATTCACCCCATGAGTATATAAAGCATGGTTGGCAATTAGCATGTTTATGCAAAACGTAATGTTTGGTATACAGGAGAGTATTTGCACTGAAATTTATGCGTGGCTAGCTCATCTGGGAAAGAACATTTTATCCTTCAGTGAGATAATGATTTGCTAATAGTTTAATCAAGCAGAGGAGATTTAATGCATCTGGCTGAAGGGACATTAGCGTTTCCGAAAAGGTCAGACCCATTAACAGCTCAGGAGGMTACAGTTGAAACTGCTTCCTAAGTAACTGAAAGAACAGTGATCCTCAGAGGAACTTGGGGAAAACGCCAGAGGGAATTTGAATGAGCCCCCCAAGCAAGCACCAAACAGTGTTGAGGTATGAAATTTAGCCTGCTTCTCAAACCTGAGATTTTCTTCCTCCACACAGCCCAAAGAGCTGAACATTTTGATTCCTTAAATGCTGAAACAGTTAGGGTGCAGGAACCTCACTGCTAATTTCAGTATGTTTTTTCATTCCTTTGGGTGTCTTCATTAACTATTTTAATGGCATCGTCCACCTAGGTGCTGTAAATGAGGGGTTTTTTTACAAGAAGTGTTTACTTTTGACCTCCTTGTGCCTTTGGAGGGTTGTTTCTTGTTGCATGCCTGTTTGGAGAGAGAACCTGCAAGAGGAGCATCACCTGTGTCAGGGGCAAGCAATCCTCTGCCGGCAGGGCTGCCCTCTTCCCATGAGCTTTTATAAAACAGCTGTAGTTTCACCAAACCGGCCGAGGCCACGGGAGACGCCTGCGTGTACCGGCAGCGCTGACTATGCTGCTTGCCTCCCTCCCCTGCCCTTGCCTTCCCTTTTCCACGCTACCTTGCATGCGGCGGAGCTCCCAGAGCTCCCCTTTGTTGAGGGTGGCAGAGGGGAGTGTGTTGCCAGCGCAGCGGGGGACTGTTGAGCTGTCACCGAAACGCAGGCTTGTAAAAGAGGGACCTAGACTGATACTCTGTCAGCCAGCTTCACTTGCCCTCTGCTCTCGCCTGTGGCTATGCTGCTTTATTGTCCTGGTTTTGGCTGTAATTCCCAGCAATGGAAAAACATGTTGCTCTTTAAAAGCAGATGGAAATTCATTCCTGAAGGAAAAAATATGTCTCTTTAGGCTACTGCTATTGTTTTCTTTTAGTTTTATTTTTTGCCTGTGAGTTATTTCTAGCAACTTTTAATTTAATTCATTCTTTTTTTTTTTTTTTTTTAATCAGACAGCAGGGATTATTGTTCAATGTCTTAAAGCGCACGCTTTCAGTATACTAATGATCACAAATGGGGGTATATAATGTTCAGAATGAAAATTGCATTTGCAACGATCAGGAAGGAATTGAAAATGTTGGTGTATTTCTGCCTTTTGAAGTACTTTCACTTATGTAATACAAATGCTCCTATCAGTTCAGAGTGGTAGAATTTGCTTTTACATTAAAAAAAGGAAAAGAAAAAAAAATTAAGCGCTTTTTCCTCACACTGACCTGTTTTTCTGATTTAAACCTGTAGTGCTGGCACTTGGTCTTGTAAGTTATGATGTGTCACAGAGTATGCGGTTAGAAGTGAGCTTGCTGCTTTGAGTTTGACTCAATTCTAGTCCTAAGGTATAAGACAAGGCATACAAGTCAGAAAAAGTCACCAAAAAGTCATTGCACTTCATAGAGAATTAATTCCTGATCCCTGACTCTTATACACCAACTTCAGGGCCGGATCCTCAACGTATACAAGTTGCTGCAAATACTGACTATGTCTTAGTACATTAGCAAAATATATGTCTGAAGTTTTTTGTTTCATTTTCTGCGAGACCGCTGATTTGTATCTGCTTTTTTCATAAAGAGGGGGGAAAAAAGTAAATATTCTTACATATCCATTGCTGTTTCTCATGCACTTAAGATAAGTGTGTGTCTGACGGGCTTAAGTGCCTGTTATGATTACTTTTAATAGTATACAATGTCTGACTATCAAACCTCAATGTTCAATTTACCTTTCTCTACGTGTATATACATTTTCCTCTTGGATATGCTGAGGATTTCAAGGGGGTTTCCCACAGAGGTAGCACTGAGGCATAATCTCGGGCATCAGCTTGGCCAGGAGAGCTGCAGAGGGCTCCCTGCTTCTGCAGTAAAATTTCCTTTCCGTCCTTAACAGAATCAGTCCTCCAAAAATAAGGGTAGTACTTGGACAATGATATCCAAAATAGTTCTGATCATTATCTTAATTGGCACTAGGAATATTTAAATGTAGTACCTGAAGGCTAACTTAGATAGGATGTTTATACCAGATGAAACCATACAGTGGAACACCTTGTACTGACCTACTTGTATTTCTGGTACTGTGCCGGCTAAATTGCTGTCAAGGTGGAAGAAATGTTAATGAATGGCAGAGGAATAATAGAGCCCAGGTATAAAAGCTTATTAATCTACCTGAGTATTGTTGCTGTGAATGAAGAACGTGTATTTTAATGACAATGCTAACTGTTTACACTTCACTGGACTGCAAAGATTGGAGAGGGGTGTGTGTATGAATTAAAATATTTGAACATATATTGGTATCTTTGTGTACATATAAAATAGGATGTTGCCTTTGGCAGTCATCAGCGAAGTAATTGTTTCTGTTGTGAAAATTTGGAACCTAATAATGAATAATAAAATAATATCTAATAAAATCAGTAAGTGTGCCATTAGACTGTGAATATCTTGAACAATAAATGTACTGAATTTCAAACTTAAAAGCTGTCACTATTAAAGCTACATTTGTATAGAACGTGCACCAACTATTCTGCTTCCATTGCTTTCTCCTATAATAGAAATAATACTTCATTTGTATAAAGTAAATGTTGAACTTATGTTGGGAGGGATGATCATTACTGATAAAGTATTTGAAGAGGTTTTTTGATTTTTTTTTCTTAACATTTTAATTGTGATATGCTTTAATACTTCCCATCCCTAAAAATGTGTATGAGCCACAACCTTACACACTTGTTGTCATCCCATTAAGTTATCTGAGTTTGAAAATTTGAAAATGCACTCTGCTGTATTCCTTTCAAAGAGGTTTTGATTATGTATAATTTTATTTTTCTAAGTGAGATTTTTTGGGAAGGAATAGTTGAAATATCTGCTTTTGTTCTGCTTGCTTTTTTTATCCACAAGCTTTAGCAATAACATTGTTGGAGTTGGAGGCTTTTTGGTGAGATTAAGCTGCTCAGCAGTAATTCTGAAACAGTTTGAGAAGTTGTTGGTAATTAAGATAGTCACTGATGCTGAATGTGGGAACAGGGAAGCTTTCAAGTATTTGCAGCCAAACCTACGTTGTCAAACAGGGAAATTTTCATTCTTGCCATGTAACTTCTGTTTTCACAGTGTGCCTGAACACTGGCTGTTCATGAGAAGGAGAGCTGCAGTCCCATTGAAGAAGGCACTTAAAGGGGAGCTATCTGTAGCTGGCTTTCTGTTTTGTATTTGAATCCTAACAAAGATTTTGTATTGGCACAAAACTTTGGTCTTAGCATTCAAACCATTGCCTGGAGTAGCTGTCAAGTAACGTTTCTTAGCCCTGCTGAAAAGCTGATGGGTGCATGCACTACTGTAGCTCAGATTTTTGTATATCAGAAATTGGAAGTTGCTATTTCCAAGTTATCTTTTACGGTTTCCCTTAAATACATATGGAAATACATAAAGCTTTAGATTGCCTCTGGCAAAAGGATTAAATGGTTATTGGCAGATGGAAACAGCAGAATAATAACTCTGCAGCAAATTATTAGCTATGTTAGAAGCAATTCCATGGACCATTTTGCTTTTTAATTAAACTTTTTCAAACTATCACCTAGTTCTCAGCTTAAGCTTTTTGTTTCCTGTCTTTGAGTAATGAAAATGTCAAAGATAGGTGGGTAGAAAAAAAACCTTTCAGGTCTTAGTCTTCTGTAATTTGTCCATGGCATTGTGTCTATAGCAGTGAGCCATCGGATCTGGGCTGACCACTTGCAGTGGAAGAAAACAGAGCAAAACCCAAGATGACTGCAATTGCTAATTGGTCTTGACATCCCCATTGTCGGGGGAGGAGAACCAAGAGCGTTTTGCCCAGTTTAAAAGAGCTGCTTTGGATTTTGTTTGTTTGATGGTTTATTTTCTTATTTAGGGAAGCAGGGGGTGGGGGGGTTGGTTATGATTTCAGAGTAATTGGCGTCTTACAGAGATTGGCTTTGTGGTGTTTGATACTTCATTTCCTAGCAAACAAAGTAAATTTGTGATAAAACTAGACTATTGCTATTATACTTAACATTGCACAGTGAAACACACCATTGGAGGGAAAGGAGGGGGAGAGCAGCAATCTGTCTTCTGTTTTGTCTTGTGTATTTTGGTCTTATTGTGCTTTTCACTGGGATAAACCAACTTTGTCTTTTTCCAGAACTGCTCCCACTGAGCTCCCATTTGATGAGAAACTGATGAAGAGTGGGGGGGGAAAATGTACCTGGCTTGTAGGTTAGGCTCTGTGGGTATCTGCAGCGGGATGTTTCCAAGTATTTGTGAGTCCGTGTCAGGAAAACTCTTTCTGCTCGGTCTCTCTTCGGCAGCCACTTTCCCTTGCAAGGCATGGTTTTTGTCGTTCAGCCGAGAATGAAGGACCGGAGAGAAGAAGCCAGGAGGACAGGTTATTGGGGATTTTTCTCATGACAGGCAATGATAGGGGCTTGGGTGTTCAGCACTGCCACACCGCCACAAGCAAGCAAAAAAAACCCACCCAACCCCGAACCCAAAAGCCATGTGCCGCTTGCAATTCTGGTTACTTCTGCAAGTCGCAGTTGTGGCTGTGTACCTGGAGAGAGGTGTTTTGGGGAGTTCCCTTGCCAGGGCGGGCGTACAGTATGGCCGTAGGGACGCGGGCTCATTGCAGACTCTTGTAATCAGACGTGTTACTGCTTTACGGGATCTTGCCATTTCTGTGGTCATTTTTGTGTATTTACATGTTATATAAACCAGGGGGAGAAACAAACCACGCTCCTTTGTTAGCAAAACAAGATTTGCAGGCAAGAAAATGTGTTCGGTAATTTCGTATAAACAAGAGAGAACAAAACTTTCCTTGATTTTGACTTTTCTAGTTTAAGGCCTGAGGACTTCCAAAGAAGAGTTGGCAGTCTTGTTTTAATATTCAAACAGTAAGCGCTCATCATAATAAGATGTCAGTTCTCTTCAGAAGTGGAATATAGTCAAAATGTTAAAAGCTGAAAACTTACTCTTCATTTCTAACATCCGTTGTTAGTAAATTTGCAAAAGTATTTGTGAATTCAGTGAAGTAAACTCGAGGAAGAAAAATCTGGGATTTTCCTGGATTTTAGGAGAGTTTTTTGCATGTGATTATATATATTTTTAATAAGTGTATATATATCTCTAAAGACCTTCCTTTTCTTGTTTATGATTTGCTTCAAGCATATACAGAAAACAAGTTCTATAAACTTATCCATCCAGAAAGTATTCTGTTCTTTCCTTTCCTTATCTTTTTTTGTATACTGTTTTTGCACTTGTAAGCTCAAAAAAAAATATTTTGAAACTCATTGGTTTCTCTATTTAAAAAAAAAAAAATCTGTATTTTGTCTTCATTAACCCTTGTTTATTAATAATATTTGTGGAAGAGCAGGAAAAAAGAAAAAAAAAGGCATGAAATTCATTTGTCTTCTATCAATGCTTGGAAGTTGGAGGAAGAAAGTGAACTTGTGAATTTAGACAGTATCTTACCGTAGGCTAATTGTTTACCATTAAAAAGAGACCTTGCATGCAGGAGGGAGTGTTATGTTTTGGACTTACTTCCTTGTAACTCATAAATCTTGGCTGTATAAATGTTCAGTCATTAATTAAGGCTTTCAAATTAATCTGTTTCCTGACTGGACTTGGCTGTTTTTGCATAGAGCAATGCTGTTGCCCAACTTCCCAGTTTAGGAGTGCTCTCAAATGTGTGATATGGAAGTATGATGTTTATTGTGGAGAGTTAATGAACAGGACGTATGGGGGGGGGGCATTTTGTTACTAACGTGCAGGAAATAGGACGATGGTATCAAAATGGTTTTGCGTACTTTAATTACTTCCCTTACTTCAAACAATGGCAAAAAATGGCTATCTTATATTGATAAACGTCAGTCCTGAGCAGAAGTATTTTTCTTTCCTTTCATTATTCTAGGACAGTGTTCTGTCTCTGCAATTCAGCCAGTTTACTCAGGATGATATATAAATACAGCCCAAAAGTCTCTCTCATGTGATGGAAAAAGATTTCAACTTCTGTTAGAGACTTTTTAAAAATTAATTGGTAGTATTATCACTCAGGTGGTATTATCATTGCATTCATTTGACCTGCTACAGTAACAGTGCGTTCATTTGGGTTTTGTGTCCTACTTGTGTTACCCTTTACAAACGTGTGTGTGTATATAGATGTGTCTCCTTTCTTACTTATGAAGGCATAGTAGGGGCTTTTACCATATATTTAATTACTTCTCTAAGATTTAGGGTTTTCAGAAATTCCTATTTGGGTGACGATATCTACCCTATACGTTGCACTGTAAATGTTTGTGTTATTTTTAGCATTTAATTATACACAGGTCTGTCTTTGCAGTGTTGACAGTGAGTCTACTAGCTCATTATCTGGGTTCCAGTTGACTAGATGTGTATTGCAGCAGTCAACTTCCTTCAATTCTGCATGTGCAATGGATTTCATATGTAACTTGTAGGGTTTCTGTTCCGAGCTGTCTAATTTGTACATGAAACCTAGAGAAGTAGGAATTAATCATGAACATGAACAAAAAAGATCTCTCGTTAGCTCTTTGAAGACTTAGTGTTCTATGAAAGTGTGTTACTGCTCGTGTTTTCTTTGTCATGAAAGCGCAGAGATACCACAGTGCTAATCGATGTACCCTTTACCAAGGAACTAGTCTGCAATGTGTGCTTACAAATCTGAAATAACTGTTATCTACCATGAACATATGTGTCATTACTTTCATATATGTGTTGCACCAAGGAGGATATTTGTTTCTTAATGGCTAATTAGAAATTGGTCTGACCAGGATTCAAAGTCTGAGTTTGAAATCTGAATTTAACTCTTCAGCTGAATTTCATCACCTTTACCACTTCAACCAAAGCCAGACTATTAATACCTTCTCATTTCTAGCCTAGTCAAAGTTTAGATTGTCACCCTACAGCATTTCAAAGATTTTCATGTACATAAAAAAATCCCTGTAACCGATGGAATTATTTAATGCACTTAAAATCAAATACATGTTTGAGCTTGCTAAATCCAAGGATTATTACTGTAATTCCTAAAGATGAAAATGTCTTCTAATTTAATGTATATTATTAATTAGATAGCAGAAATAACAGAAGATGTATCAAGCTTTTATTTACTTTTTTTTTATTTTCAAGGTAAGATACATTTTTGCAGCCGTATTCTATTGCTGTCACTTACGTGCCTGTCATTTTCTAACAGTTAATTTCTGTGAAACCAACTGATGCACAAACTACCCAATGCTGTTTTGTGCTATTAGATTTTGATATAGCAAAATGATTTTCCATGACCAAGAAAACCCCTTGCATTCTAATGGGATCAAAGAGCAGGCATGTTCTGTTTCATTTAGTCCCAAGCTAAGTTATTGTAAATGTTTCCAGATCTTTCAGTATTGCTTTTTACAGATTTCTAATATGAGACATGGCTATACGTGTTTGTGAGGAACAGTGGCCAGATGAATCCCTCTCCTTTTAATCGGCGTTTTGAAATTGAGTACAACTCAGTGTGGCCTCAATGCTACTGTAGGCACGTTAAAGAACAGCCTGACTTTTAAAAAAAAATCTGCCACTCTTACCATGTCTTTTTGAGGCAGTAAACTCTTTTTTTTTTTTTTTTTTCTTTCCCTTGCCCCCATGAGATTATTGCTGTCCAGTAAGTTCTTTCAAAAATAGCTCCATCTGTAGAAATGGGCTACGGAGATACAGCATCAAAGGCGTGCAGGCAGCGAGTGACCCACCGAGTTGGGCAGGCAGTGGAAATCCAGGTGAGCCTATTGTGCTTGTACCATGTGGAGCACGATAGCAAGGCTTGCTAAATTATAAAACATAGCATTAAGAAACTGTGGTAATAAATCTCTCTTCTGCCAGTCTGCATTTCATTGGAAACTGTCCTGGACTTGCTGGGAGATGGGTTGGATTGTCTCACTGGTTTCTTCTTTCTTGTGAATTTGATAAATCATTTTACACATCATATTTAGTAACCAGTAAACCATATTTCAAAGCCTGAAATGATGCCTGTGTGACATTTAAAATTTGAAATCTGTGGTTACCTAAGACTTGGAAGGCATTCGGTGTTGTATTTGGTAGTATCTATGTGCCACCTAAGTAACAGAACGAATTAAAATTTGCCTTATTTCTTGCCATATACTAAGCAGGACTGTTTTCGCAGTATGCAGATTCAAAATCAGGAACTACATTCAAAATACCTCTGGGGCATTATTACTAATTGTGTTTTGCAGGCCACACATTTGTTTCGGTACCTGGCTCCTGTGGGATGTTACCAGTAGGTTGCATCAAGCCACTGCAGAATGGCTGGTGCTGGTTTCTGACAGCATACTGCCATTCTGATACCATACCATTGAAAGAAGGACTTGGAAAACACAGCAAGGAAGCTTAGGAAGTTGCTAAATTTTAAAAAAAAAATAATAAAAAAATAAAAAAATAAAGAGGGTAAGTTAACATAGCTGGTGAGAGCCATGGCCAGTGACAGCTCCCTGGGTCGCAGGAGCTGCTCTACTGATCTTGCAGTCCCGGGGCTCCTAAGGCTTTTCCTAAAGAGACCTGCGCTACGTATCGTCTTGCGATCGTTGCTCATGCTGTGGTTTCTCAAGGTGAACAAAACAACGTTACTGGTGTTAAAATGATAAACCTAGTCCAGTCCTAGCCCAGCCAGGATCCACACGGAACAGGTTGTTCCCTGCGAGTTGGAACAACACTGATAACGTTTGGCAGGAATAGAAAATACACATTAATATGTGCATTATGATAACAGAGAGAGTCTATTTTGAGGTTTATTTTTGATACTAATAATTCATCTTTGGTTTTGAGATGATTGCTGAAAGAAAGTATCTCTTTCCTACAGTGAATGGTTTTTCTTCAGAGTCTCTCATTTTCAAAACAGAGAGCTTTTAACCACTTTATTTTTACCATTGAAAATCCAGCAGTTTTATTGTACTAACGTTTAGCCTGCCAGGACTTTTTAGCACCAGATTTTTTTCATTTGAAAATAGTGAGGGTTTTTTGTTGTTTGTTTCTTCTTAATTCATATGCAACATTTAAGGAAAGCTTAATTAACCCCAGCATGCAGGGAGAGGGAGAGGAAACAGTGCTCAGCAATTGAGAATATAATTAGCTACATTTATACAGAAGTGATTGTATTACCTAAATCCCCATTTTTTTTAATTTATTTTTGGATGAGTTTGGGGGCTAGGAAGGGAGGGCAGGCACAGGCTCTGTAAAAAAAGTGGAGGGAGTAAAAATGCTTCCATGGATCTGGAAAACAGAAATATAATGAGCTATATCTGTTTCTTTGTAGAGCTGAAGTACTGGTCTTACTCCTAAAACTCCTTGACAGAGTCCGAGTTTAAATTTCAGCTTAGGAGGTTTGCAAAGCTTGGAAAAGCCATGCAAGTCGAATCCTATTCTCAAGGTGTAAACATAGGACCGGGCTGATACTGGATACGAAGGCCAGTCTTTTTACTGTTTTTTATTAAAATATTTTGTTACTGCTGCTGCAAATTAACATCGGTTTGAACATTTTCTCTCTTAAGTATTGTTCAGTCTTCCTCATTAAAAAAACATTTCCTCAATAATAATGGGTTCCATATGTAGATGTACTATGTATGTAAAATGATACATCTTAATATAAGTAATCACACATGAAAATGTGTTTTTTTGCTTTTCACAATGTAATGACTCTTCCCGCTCCAGCCTTCTGCCCCCAAAACAAGCAGAAAAACAAGAAAACCCATTGAAAGGAAATTTGCAGTTTTAAACAATTTTCCAGATACCACGTTTTCCAAGTTCAAATGGAGCTGGCAAAGGAGGCAGCGGGCAGGCAGAGATTGATCACTGACTATTCCAGGAACAGCTCGACTTTCTGTGCAGCGTGGTGGATACCACGGGCTTGCGTGCGCCTGACAGCGAGCGTACCAAGAGGCCTCGGTTCAGGACAGCTGTTCACCATGTGCTTCGCTTCAAAAATGAGGGCAAGTCCCTGCTCCGTCAGGATCCTTTATACGAGGAGGAGACTTACTCAGGTGCTTACAGCTGAGCGTTTGCCTGAGTGTTTTGCTGAACTGCGACGTTGTGGTGAGATGGAAAGACTTTACAGTACTTCGCATACTATCTCAGAAACATATGGGGAAAGCATTTCTTAAAAAGAAGAAAAACAAAACCCCTTTCCTTTTTGGAGGGTTACAACAGTATTCCAACATTTGCTGTCGAAATAACACCCGGCCTCCATTTCATAAAAAAAAGAGCTCTAAAAAGCCAAGTTACCTTGTGAAATCTCTGTAATTTTTCATCTTTTGTGTGTGATTTTAACAAAAGGAAGACTTCCATGTGTTCTGGTTAAGTCTTGTAACATGATGCAATCAGTCAGTTTGGCCGATAGATGTTCTGCAAATACCCTGCAGCAGATGAGCTTGCCGGCTTCTGCGGGGTGGACAGTGTAGGGAGGGGAGGCGGGGGAGAGCTACAAGCATTCTTCACTCCTGGCAGTTGCATTTGCAACAGCGCTTAAAAAGATTATCAGAACCATTTCCCAAAGCAAAAGGGACACATCAGATTTTTCTTTGACCCAGAGGTTGATGACAAATTCAAAAAAAAAAAAAAAATCCTGAATAGGATGAAGTAGTACAGGACATAGCTGTCTCATTACTTACATAGAAAAAAAATGCAGTTATTAATTTTACTTTTATATATTTTGCTCTAGACTTTCTTCTGGCAAAAAATAATTTAGAAACACTAAATTAAATAATTTATTTAGTTTTGTGTCATTGACTTAATTTTTTACATTAGAAATAGAATTCAGAATGTTTCAACTTGAAAAGATTTTAAGTATTTCATATCAAAATTTACTTTTTCAAGATTCCCTTTCAATTTTGTTGCTAAATGTAATGGATGAGGTTGAATTTGACCCTTTGTTCATTTGGGTTTGGATTAAATTATATATTCTGATTGGGAAATGTTCTAGTCTCTGTTCAGCAGATAACGTTTACAATTCTGCTTTTGGATGAACCTAATATTAGAGGGAGTTTGGTTTTCTGGAACAGGCAGAGAATAAAAAAGTTTTTTTGGTGGTGGGTTTTTTTTTTTTTTTGCACGTGTTGATAGATGGCACTTTTACTTCAGCATCAGCATCCATTTTCAGCTCTCTTCCTGCTGCACTTCATCGTTCTTTTGTTAAGAAAACTGAACAGACCAGGTAGCACTAATAGTCTGCAGGCTGCACTTTCACGTGGTTCCATGTGTTTATGTTCTTATATTTATATTGACTCCACACTTGAAAGATAACGCTTTCTATCTCAGGTAGAAATGGTAAAGTTGTAGGAAATAGGTGTTAGAAAGCCTATAGAGGAATATTTAGTTGATCTGTATCTTAAAATGTATTCTGTTTTGAAAATGTATTTAAATGATTGTATGATTATACATAGTTGTGGGTGACTAATCTAGTCTATTGCTGCAGGTCATGGGAATAGTCATAAAAAGTATTTATTCTGAACGTGAACCCGGATGCATGCTTTCCCGACATGTTTCCCATATGGTCTGTAAGTAAACAGTAAATCAGATAGAGAAGAATAGAGGAAAGAGAAGAAGAGGTTAAGTGGGGATTCTGCAGCATTAAAACTGCAGCCCTACATGGTTTGAAGCTGTAACTTGTTTTCTCTCAGAAGCAAAAAAAGAAAAAATTAGTCTAAGTGGAAAAAAGATGTTCTGTGGACCTAGGAACCCACAGAGGTACAGGCACCACCAAAAACCATAATTAAAATCTTTATTGGAAAAGCATTGATGGAAGTGCAGAGAAAACTGGTCACCTCCAGAAATGGCATGCCGTTTGCTCACTTGTGCTCAGTGCTGCAGCAGAGGCTGGCGATTCTCTGCAGACTTCAGCCTGCACACTCTTTTCCTGAAACCAAAGCGGTTTTAAGGAATTGCTGGTTCCATTTCAACAACTCGCCATTCCTGTCATTATTGACCTTACCTGGTTGTACCTCACAGGGTCTATCTGCCAGAATATCCCCATCAGATGTGTGGTTCTCCGCTCGTTCCTCGCTGCTCGTGTCGGGAAATCTGCACCAGGAAGACAGGGACATTGCAGATGGTCTCTGTGAGGTATGGTTAGGGATCTGAGCTGTGAGGACTGCAAAAATGCATTTTCTATTGCAGCTGAAGAGCACACAAAAACTCTTGAGTTACAAACTTTGTATGCTTGCTATATGAGTGGGAGGGTAGGAGTTGTGCTTGGCAGGGGAAACCGTATTTTGATGTTGTCACTTCAATATACATGAAAAGCTTCAATCTCTACTCATTTGTTTGCTTTGTGTTTATCTGTTTTACCTGACTTGTCTTTAATTCCAGCTGGGGAATCAGTCCCAAGGCTCTGCAGTGTTGTTCCTCAGTACTTGTAGCCTAAGCAGTTTTTCTTTTAGCCACCATGGTAATTTCTCAGTCACTGAAAGGGGCCATTTCATAGCTCCAGTATCTTAGGCTGGGAAATTTGCTCCTGGATGCAGCTCACACAGGCCTTCTGTGCCCTGCAATCCCTCTGATTTTCCTAACGTCCTTGCCTTCTTTCGTGGGCTAGAGAAAGTACGTGCTTTCTGTGGGAAACGATTGGGAGATTAGAGAGAAGTTGTTGGTTTCAGTCCAAAGGGTGGTGATATATATTAGCACAGTTTATAAGATAAAGCCAAATCGCTATTCTCTGTTACCTCGTGAGACTTCAGCCTAGGGCTAAATGCAGCCACAGACGAATGCGCTTTCTTGTACTTCTAAGGGCACGTCAATGTGAGGAAGTTATCCTCGAATGAGATAGGGTGTGAATGTAAATGCAGTAGCTGTTCCAGCATAACATCCTGTGGAGACAAGGTCTTGGTGAAGTGACTAAAAGCAATGGAATGACTTCAGTGGAAGCTGAGGACACGGAGTCCCCCCTGCGCTCCCCCCCAGCAGCCAGCCCCGCGGGCAGAGGACCGGCTGGCTGAACACCGCATCTCCACAGACTTTTTGTTTTTTTGGTGGGGATTCAATGTCTGACCATCATTGCACTGGCTGCTTTTCCTGTCAACGTCACTTGTGGAAATTGTGATTTACTGCTTATTTTATCAGTTGTCAGGATGAGGTCAAGGGCGATGGCCAACAGCGTTACTGTAGGTAACTTGTGAACGCAAGCCATAGTTTAACACCCAGTGTGTGAATTACGGGGAATATTTTAGCTCTGCCATCTCTTACTGGGTTTTGTCATTCCGACAGATTATAACGCAGACTTTGATCATCTCTGTAGGTACCTAAGGTCTGTTGCTCTTGAAGCGGTGCAAAAGGAAAACTGCTGCGAGGAGAAAATGTATACTTGCACTTCTCTTTCAGAAAAAATTGAAACGTTAATGTACTGTTTGCAGTGTCAGAGGGGTATATGTGTGTACATGCTCTTCTCATGGTACTCTGGGAGTTAAAAATCACCTTTTTTAATGCTTGTGATGTTGCTACACCAGTTTTTAGGCCTATGCTATGTGATTCAGTTGTTACCTATTCTTTATGGTCTGCTGAAAATTAATGTTTATTTTTAAAGTGCCTTTTTCCAGATTAAGTAGAGCATTAATTAGGCAGTGTGAGGAACAGAGTGCATTATTCTACCGCAGCTTTCCATCATGTCAAAAACTCATTACCAGATGTAGAGATCATAAACAAACACACATGGCTGCTGCATGTAAATCTTCTGCAGGATAAATTACTGCTGATCTCTTCTGATTAGATCGCTTTGTCTTCCAGCTCATTAATACACTTTCAAGCATGGAGAATATTTAGGTGCTAATAACTCACAAAGAAATATACAGGAGAGCATTAACTTTCCATATTTGTTAAACATTTCCAGTCTGGATGTATTTTGCCCATGGTCTAGGCTACTCTTTTTTTTTTTTTTTATCTTGAGAGAGCAGTTGCGTAGTCAAAATGTTCCTTCAGAATTGGTATTTGCTTCTGCAAGGTCTATAGTGGGATATACAAGTAGTCTTCCCAAAGCCATGCAAAGATGGTTGCTACAGAAATGAATCTGAAATTATTAGGCCAAAGTCTTTGCTGGCACAATCCCCAGGGGAGTTATACCAGCGGATAAGTTGGCCTGAGGATGAATAAACTTAATGAAAGGCGGGAATTGCTAATTTAGGAATTGTTAATTTAGGACCCAATCCTGCCCGTTACTGAGGAGTTAGATCCCACTACAGTAATTCCGACAGCAGTCCCTGGGACCAGCCCCTGCCGTGCCAGCTAGCGGCTGCTGTCACCCTCCGCTACCCGTGGGCAGAACAGGAGTGTCGGGATTCCACACGCAGGGACCAGTCCTGGAGCTGCTGGAGACGGACACGTCAGGCTTGCGCCCACCGGCCCTACATCCCCACCGCATTGCTTTGTGCCCGTTTCAAGTATGTATTAACACTTGTTCAGCTTTGGATCAGGCTTCTTTTTGCTCCTCAGCCCGCACCTCGTTATGAGGAGAAGAGACATTAGAGACAACATCCTGTGCTTAAATAATAAACGTTTGTGGCCGACGGTGACAACCTCAAAGTCACTGTAGATTATTGCAGGTCTTGTTATTTCCAGTAGGCAGATGATAAATTTTTAAATAAGAATGAGTACTTGCGTAAAGACGACACACATGCACGGACATTGCTATACAGGATCTAACGAACTGGAGTCTATCCCAGGGAGCTAATAATGGTCCATGAGGTTTAGGACATGAATGAGCACTGATCCCAGGAAGGCAAAAGCCGTCCCAGGTGTCAGCAGAGCTTGCTAGGTGGTGAAAAATGACAACTGTGGCAGAGCCAAGACCTGTAATCCTACGTTCAATCCCTTAGAAAAGGGATAGTCAAATGGCTGAYTCCTGTTTGGAGCGACTTTTGCCTCACCTCGCCGAGGTCCCTGGTGTGTAATATCTCCCACCCTCCAGCAGAAGAGCCCATATTTCTTACCCCTCTCCCGACCTCTCCRAGAGCACCGGCCGCACGCCGCCTGAGCTGCCGACCACAGCTTCCTGCCCAGCAGCRTTAGCACAATTATCCAGCAGGAACGAGTGGCCTTGTACCAGACCTTCACGTTTCTTCCTATTTTCCTTTTACTGGAGACATCAATATTTAAAATATACGTAGAAATACTTAGTGACTAACTGGTTTATTGCCTGCTCTTTGCTTGCATTGCGGCTCTCAGTGGAAGACCCTGGCTTTCTGTGCCAGGTATTTAACAAGGTTAAATGTGAAATGCAGATGGTTTACACCTTGGGAACAGAAGATTTGGGTGACTGTGAAAATGAAGGACGGTAGTTTGTAGAAGATTTTTTTGTTAAATACATACCACGTGGGAGTTTGGGAACCCGGGATACCACTACTTCTGATAGGCGCTTTGCACATAATAACCTAGCTGTAACTAGTTTAACTATTTAATGTTAATAATGTTAATGTTTAAGATATAAAGCACCAAAGAAATGTGACACAGTAGTATTAATCACACCTCCTTTCTGTTACCAGTGCACATATTTTAGCATTCAAAAATTAATTGATTGAATCCTGCATTAGAAACTGTCTCTAGTTCTAATAATRGGTATTACTGAGTCCAAAATTTTGCAGAACCAGTAAGTACCATCACCTTAAAGTCGAAAAAGGTCTTGTTTGTTGATTGAACATGTTCTGCTCATTGATTTATAGCTTCCATTTAGCTTCAAATTATTAAAAGCAGATAAGTGTTTTGGAACGTATTTAAGCATGTGCTTTACTTCAGTCATGTTTACTGACGTCAGGGGAACCCGAAGCAGATGCCTATGTGCTTTCAGGGATGCTTTCTTGAAACAAGGAGAGAGGAAAAGAGAGAAGTCTCTCCTTCCCTTTTTGGCTGTCCTCTTTTCATGTGTGAGTAACATATTGTGTGTCTGGTTTTGTTTAAATTCAAGGATGGCAAACAACCACATTCTGTGAAAACTTCCTACTTCTTCCCATCCTTCTTTATGGTTTGTTTTTTTTTTTCTTATTATTACTGATATTTGGTAACCTGCAGAGACAAAGTGATGTGAAACTTGGAGGTCTTTACAGAGGAGTTTATTCTAGTAGTGTTTGTATAAAGCCCTGTGGTCCCACTAAAGCCCCCTAGTTCCTTTGCTTGATTTGCTTTTTTAAACACAGCCTTAGCATGGGCTAATGCTTCATTCGCAGGGGGTCTGTCGGGAGAGAGGTAGCAGGGACATGGATAGGAGAATCTCCCAGCTCACAATAGTTGATTGAATTGCCTCTTTATACTAAAATAGCCTGTTCTAATCTTTTATAGCTCTCATGAAATATACGGATACTTGTTGGTAAATTACAAGTCTGTGAACCCAATAAACCCTTTGGTTCTTCTGAATCGAGTGTGCTTAATGTTCAGATGAATTTGTATCCTGAGATTTAAATGGCAGTAGCATTCATTACCTACTTTAAATGTAAAATAACTCTACAAAATAAGAGTGTATACACAGACTTTACTTTTTAAAAGGGAAAGAAATCGACAGTATTTTTGTTTGGGGATTTACTTTTTTTTTTTTTTTTTAAACAGTGAAGCATTTCCTGACGTGTTTGCAACAGCTAGGCAGGATGTTTGTTGAATTCGCATGTATATGTAACTGTTACGTGGCTATCCCTGCTTTGCCAGCTACTCAATTAGTGTTGTGACAGACCAAAAAACGGCTAAATGACAGCGCTGAAAATAATTTTGCTGGTTTCTTGGGAAAGTGTAGAGAGTAGACTCTTCCACCATCTTAAGCTTAAGGGCCTTTTGCATTGCATCTAAAATATTCTGTACCTTTCAAAGGTGAGGAGAAGACGATTTTGTAAATAGCCAAGAGTGTACATAGCTGTAGCATTAACAGCTGAATGTCACATCTTTTTCTCTCCGTCAAAGTTTGGGTTATGCAAATAGCGTTATGTTGACCCTAATTATGAAGTCCAGTGCTGATCTCAGATTTCAGACCCGCTCTCTTGTGTGCAAGAATGTCAGTGTAAACTCTTGTTGAAGCCATGTAAACTTGATCAGGATCTTCTTTTAATAGAGAAATCATATTATGAAACACATCTGTTCCCAATAATTTTAAGAAATGCCTTGTGGCAATTAAAGCAATCGCTTGCTTAGAAAACAATTCCAGGTATATATCTAGCACATTTTTACTGTTTTTTCCCCTTCTAGATATATACTGTGTTAAAGAGGAGGATCAGCAGTCCTTCAATAGTACATAAATTAAGAAGTCCCTCAGTGGCTGACTTAATAATCTAAGTAGTATGTATTAGCTAAAGGAGAACTGGAAAGAAGCGTGTACATTTACTGCATAGCTGACTTGCTGTAAGGTTGTCAGGCAGTACTTATTTATAAATCTTGCAAGCCGAAAAAAAACCCCGGTAAGATTACCATGACATGACAAATGCCAGCTATAAATAGATTTTTTGACTTCCTGCTCATCTCTTCTTTCTCCTGCCCTTYGTAGTCTGCTCCGGTGTAACAGACTGCTAGGGCTGTGCAGCTCCCCAGGTGAAGGTCAGCTCTTGATATATTTTTGATCATCATGTAAAGTTCTCCTGTTAGTATGTGGTCCCCGTTTTAACCTCTTTGCAGATTCCCCCGATTATCCCAAATCACTTTCATATGGAGCTGAGGTTAAGCTTTATTTCTCTTGGCTTGTCCCTTTCTGTAGCAGACACTTCCTCTTCACTTTGAAAGGACAAAGCGATGTTCAGCTGCCTGGGCCTGCGCCCAGCATTTGATTTATACATTATTTAATTTCCTTAGGAAAATTGGAAGCAGAACTTTAGGAGTGGAAGTCAGTCCTTTTCATTTGTTTAAGGATCTTTTAGGGCTAATATAATCATCGATAGTAGATGTCAGCATGATTAGGGTGACTTAAGGTAAAGCAAAGAAAATTGAATACCAGGGGAAATTCTTTCGTAACGGAGAGGGTGCCAAGATTTATAGCCGTGCACAACATCTGTGGGTTATGAATTGTGGCATTAAAAAATGAAAGTGGAAAATCATTGGGTTTTTGAGTGACATGTTGAAGACACCTGCCTCCCCTTACTGCACAGCAGGCTGGGGTAAGAAAGGTTTGCACCCTTTGCGTTACATTTGCAGTCGTTTCTTGGACTGCAGTGCTCTCAGGAACTTAATTCAACCAACTAACTAATTCTGCAGAAATTCTTCAGTTAGTCCGGAGGTTTTCATTTGGGCTGACTCTGCATTCACTTCTGCAATTAGGTCTGCACATGCCGTGAAGTGACTGCCAAGACAATTTGAAAATTTCTCATGCAGTAGAGTCAGGAAATTAAAAATTAACTCTGGAAAGGACATCATATAACATTTGGTTATATGTTCAAACCAGTGTGGTTTGAATGCTGTGTCCACTGAGGGGTRGAAGGTCCTCCTCTTACCAAAAAAAAGAAAAAAAAAAAAGAATGTTGAAATATTTCTTCCGTGGGATTTTGAATGATCCACAGCTGAGGGAAATACCGGAAGGGGAGAAGCCTGTGGCATACATGTGCTTATGGATACAATATGACTTACTAGTGGCCTTTAATTTAGCAAAATAGCATTTAATGACGTAGAGCGAGAGTCCCATGTTGTTTCAGGGCTCTGTGGGGCCACAGCTGCTGTTCCCGACATGGTTAAATGGGGGGAAGAAAGACTTCGGTGCCGGAGTGTCGTTGTGACGCTGCGCCCATTACCGAGGCGCTCAGAGTTACCATATTTGATTTGTAAGTCATTACTGCACTTGATAAGTAGGAGGTGTGCCTTACAGCAGGAGCGAGGCTTTCTGAATTACAGCCGTGCTGTACAACCTGCACCTTCTGATGCAGCCTGGGAACACACAGATGAGGCACTTCATATGTCCCCTTTTGGCTAAAACAAGCGTCTTCACAAATCGGGCTGCTGAGGTAAGTAACAGTCGTGTGGTGTTGCACAAATGAAAGGAAACAATGAAATCCAGCTTCCCCATGACATTTCATGCATTTAAAACTTGCTCATACCATACAGAACAAACAACTGATATTACAAAGTCTTYCAGATACCGTGAAAAGTATTAAATTTGATATCAAGTAGGAAACGTTAAGAACATCTCCCGATCTTTACAGTACTGAATAATTACAAAGTAGCGTTTGGTTTTTGGTTCAGTATGGAAACCAGTGCTTCTGTGGTAGCATCCTGTATGTGCTGTCTTCATTCTTTTGATCATTTTTTACTGTGTTTGGAGAGGGGCTAAAACACTTGCTGTCCCAGTCCTAGTGTCTGTGCATCTAACATAAAATGAGTAAATATAATACACTGGAAAGTGGAAAGCTCACGCTTTCTCATGCACATTGGCAATTCCTGAACAAATCTTATGAACTCATCTCTTGACAAGGGGCTGGGGACAATACCACTTGTAGAAATATGTGCTAGGAAGACAGAGCAGCGTGAACTAAAGACAGTGTCAGCGTTGCCCGCTAATTAAGGTGTCCTTTATTTTCTGCCTCTTCCGCTCATGGCTGCCTGGCACATGCTGTTGGATGCTGTCACCCTTAGCATCCTCCTCTACATTTCTGTGCTACGCAAAGTGGACTGCTAGGTGATTTCTGAGCCTGCTAGATAGGCTAGAACAGCACCAAGGGCAGCAGTTGTGCTTTATTGTGTAATTAGATAACTTGGCTGCACAATTCAGCGTAGTAAAATATTTATGGAAATTCATGAGAAGACATACATGTGTTGCAGGCTCTATCAAGAGGACTGCATCAACAGCACTGCAGGTAAGAGGAGAAAATGATCTTTTCCTGTGTATTCACCCAGCATTCCCCAAAGAAGACTGCTAGATATTTTGAAGATCCAGGCTTGCATATTTCTTGTACAGAGGCTTGCAGTACAGGCTAAGACAGCTTTTTGTTCTTACTTTTCAGGCTATAGATTTGAAGGCTGGCTAGGATCTGTACAACCCACAGTACTGGGTTTTTTTTTCCTCATTTTCTCCTTCTTCCCTTCTGCCAAAAGCCCTCCCAGCCCAAGGATCCTATCTGTCTTTCCTATTGCTCTCCATAATAGTTGTTCCCTTCAGCTTTCTCTCCTCCTTACTCTCAGTAGCTGTTTGGACAAAGAGAGCTGATACAGTTCCTGTCTCTAGTGGTGGAAACCAGGGGGAGCAGCATCTTTTCTCTGGCAGCATTTGCGCTCTGATAGGTAAACCAGCCGCATAGCAAGAGGCATGCTCCTACAGGAAACCTTACAGTAACTTCAATTTGTAACTGTACCTCGAACATGGCACCTCGGGAGCGCTTCAGTTGCACCAGCCAGTCCTGCTGCTGGTTGCATTAACATTTCTTAATGGCTTTGAGGTTTTTTTAGCGGTGGTCCTTAGTTCTGTTATAGTTGACCTTTCTCAGCTCGCTCTTGTGGCATCCTCTGCTGTGCTACAGCTATAGCAGCTCCTTCGGGCGTCGTTCCCTCTTCCCTTGATCTCAGCCTCTGCCGTGGTGGTAGATGCTATCCTGAAATATCCTCCTGGTGCCAGGAGAGGTGGGAGACACCTGGCATTATCTCAGTGACTGTGAAAACAGTAATACTGTATGCGACAGTGTCTACAGACAGCCTTCCTCAAATGTTAAGCACTGACCTAACAGGTGTGATCGCTCTCACCTCCCTCGGTCACGGCTGGGGAAGGGTAGGTGCCTCTCTGCAGGGCTCGGGTGGCCTGAGGGGCCTTCTGGGGGCTTGCGGATTTGTGCCGCCCGTGCAGGGGGCCCAGAGCTACTCTGCTTTGATGCAAGCGCCAAAGGCAAGGGCTTGAAGTGGGGAACATTGAATCTAGAGCACTGTGGCCAATGTCCCAGAGCTCTAGAGGGATCCTCACGGCTGAACACTATTAAGCATAAATTTCATAAATTTCTGGCCTTAAATTGTTTGTGTATCATGCTGGTCTGCAACTTCTTAGAAATTCAAATGCTGTTAACATTAAAAAGCAAGCTGCATACAACCTGGAGGAAAGGGAAGGGAGACTCCTCTGCTTCCTCCTATGCATATTTGCAAAAATGTTGAGGATAAATTTTGAACGTAAAACATCTTTGTTAAGTGAAGAGAAATGCAAATGACCCATTTTCTAAGTCTTCATAGCGCTGGAAATTTGCATTACATTGTCTTGCCTAGACAAGGAAGGAGGGGGAGAAAACCCAAGAGACCAAGGAGGTTTTCGCAATAACATGGCACAAACTGAGAAGGAGTTTGCAAGTATGAAAGAGAAGAAATGGAGGAATTTGCTAAATTAGATCTGTTATCCACGGTGTAACAGATCCAGTTATCCAGAATACTGAAGTGACTTTCAGACATGACATGGATTCAGTTTYCTCAGCTGCAGGAGGGCACTCAAATGAGAAGTTTCCATGTTAACAATGCAAAAGCAGACGCCTTGTTAATCTGGTCACTCATAACTTTTCACTGAAGGTAAGTGACAACTCTGACTACAGGTTCTTACACTTCAGCATTTTACCTTATGCTGCCTCATTCTGTTCTTTGGCTCGTTCCCGGAGTGATGGGGGCCAACTTTATGGGTGACAAGCTGCTCCACTTGTGAGGGAGCTGGTACTTTGGAGTAGTGCTGTGAATCCCTCACAGTACGCACTCAGTGGTTCACTGGACCGGGTAATTTTAGACCAGAAGCAGTGGGTTACATTTACCTATGGACTATATTCWGTAGACACAACAGGGATACACCTGAGGTGTATTGTTTGAAGCTTTTACTGAAACTAAAAGTGGTTAGCAGATATGCTGTTATTGACAGTAGAATTGTATTAACTGTTTTATGACTGAATAACTCAAAATACTGTTGTTTTTTTTAAGTACGCAAATCTTAAAACCAGTAGATCGAGGGGTGTCAAGTCAGAACACCGAGATCCTTATGGGAAACGTGGGGGCTGCCCACCTGAAAGGGCCACTTGCAAGGCTGCCTGCACCAGTGGGGGTCTCGCTATATACGCCAGGCATATACTTTTCTTAATTAGATGCATCTTGCATTGGCTTTTGAATTGGCAGACGAGTGAAAGAAGTTGCACAAGTGAAAGCATTTGTATGTAGGTTCAGTATGTCTCTAAGYTTCGGTGTGCTTTAAACCCCCTTTCTGCTGCAGTCTCATCCTCTTCCTGCCTTCAGAGCCTTCCTCCCTTGCCTGCTTTCCTGCCTGCATCCCGGGTGAGCCAGTTCAGGGTGCAAAACCAGCAAAAACTACTCTCTTCTGTGTTGTTGGATTAGATTTCTGCTGGTTACCACTTGAACAGGCTCATCAAGGGGCCAGATCAAAAAGAGGTTGTGACCAGTGTGTCACTGGTTTAGACTGACTGTTGGGAAGCACAGGTCATGCCGTCATGTCTGTCTTACTGCTATTTTATTCCATTAAAATATATATATTCCATTTCTATTCCATTAAAATATACTCCTTACATAAATCCTTAACTCAAGGTAATTGTTGGTACACCACTTTTCTTGTTTCATATATTTATATAATTCATTGTTTTTTCTTGCTAGAATTACTTCTTTTCTTTTCTTGCACAAGCAAAACTTGCATTAAAACTTGCTTTAAGTTTTTTACCAGCCTTTTTGCTTCCTCCTTAAGGAGTAATAATTGTACACGGAGGCATCTAGCTGTGGCTAGCAGCCTTGCTTTCTAGGTCTGACTGTCCTCCCAGACATATTCCTCTCTGGAATACAGGCATGCAGTAGCCCTCCTCCCTGATTTTCTTGAGAAACATGAGCAGCTGGGTACCATGGGAAGCTCCAAGAGGTAAATTTAGAAACGGTCTGAAATTCCTCTAGCATTCTGCCRAGGAAACAGATACTCCACAGGAGACATCTTGCACCTTCCAGGAACTGAGAACCCAATAAACGAAAAAGCAAGAGAGCTTCCATTAAAGACATTATTCATCTTGCAGTCTAAAGGCCCTACACAACAAACTTATTTTTTCACTCCCTGCCTAAACTCTGGATGTGTATGCAYGTGTAAATAGCCATACAGAGACACGGAAAGTATACATCTCTCTTATTATCATAGGATTTGTATGCTTTCTATCCAAATTGATATAAACACTGAGACTCCAGAAGATTTGCTAGACTTTCTGGCCATTGTTTTTAACTGCGTTTGTTTGCTTTTACTATATTGTATTATGATATCTCATACGTAGGTAACTACAAATACAGTTGCTATTAATCTACTATGCAAGATCCAAATCAGATGCAATATTTGCCATAGCTGCAAAGATGGGATGAAAGGGAGAGTTTAAATAAACCGATGAAAAAATAACTTTTTGCTTTCCTTTTTGCTGTGTGGATTCAAAAGTTTAGGGCTCTAGCAATCTTTAAATGGTGATATAATGTAATAGAAATGCTGCTGGAGCTGAAAGGAGTTGAAAGACAGTTCTAGACTGGCTGTGCTCTATTGACGAAAAAAATAAATATTTTTAGGGAAGGGAGGGCACTTCTCCCAATTCCTTTTGCAGAATCGCTTTTATTTGCTTTGTTTTGATAGGAGTCTAAGGCCTCTGCTACCCTCCCAAGTTAAACTTGAGAAAGGAATTACTGGTTTGAGAAGCAAAGGCATGAATTATTTTTCAGTGCAAGAAATACGGAATATGCTGAATGTATCACCCAACCTCCTATCTGTCTGCCTCAAAATCTGAAAAGAAAGCAAGCAAACGCAACAACTACTTAACACCTACAGTATGATAGGTGTCATAAGGTAGAAGCTGCCAAATCTGTTTTGTAGTTTTTTTCTTTTGTATTGCTTTTCTAGAGAGAAACTCATGACAGCTACAGCTAATGATGTCCTCCAAGCCTTCTCGTTTTAAATTTTTAGTTGCATAATTCAATCTGTCTTGCTAGCGGCATTCAGCAAAATAGTATTGGCTCTGTGTACAGGTCTTCTGTAGTAACAGTATACTGTGAGTGAGAACACAGTATTCTGTTAATTACTTTTAATTAAAATGAGTGCATGCACACACACACACACACACACATACATATAGAAAGACTCTGTTTTTCTAGTGGCTTGGCTTCCTTTTCCTCATTGAAGGGAAGAAGTTAAACTTTCTCATTAAATGTTTATATAAAAATGAAATAATTCTGAGGTTAACCAGAAATGCAGCTTAATCTTGTATAGAAACATGTGTGTGATTTTTTTTTTTTTTTTTTTTTTTAGTTGCACAAATATAGCTGAAACTTGAAGTTGGCAGAGAGTGCTGTTTAAAAATATTTAGTCCCAGCATGTAAAAACTCGTTTTGTTACGGAATTCCTTTGTGAAAGGTGTAGCTATGCCATGTCTCTGCCAAAGTGATGGGAGCCATATCGACAGAGTGCATTTTGGAAAATAGCTGCATTTTGGGCTTGTAGTTACAAAAGTGAAATTGGAATTTACATGTTTTATATATTGCTTGGAAGGATACCACATCTAGTAATATTTTTTTAAGAAAGTGGAAAGAAGAAAAAAGAAAGCTTGCAGATGGAGTCAAAGCTTCGCTCTGTTAGAACATGTCGGGATGAGCAGAGGTATGTGTGATGACACTTAGCATGTACCACTGAAGGCTCTGGTTTATTCTCTTTAGCTGTCATCATGTGCTATAGTTATGATACATATGCTTAATTTTGGCTACATACCTCATCTTTCCCTTCTCTGGGCGTGTTTAAACTTTATAGAATAATAAGAGCTACCGATACATGTGATACTGTCTGCTGCCCAGGCACAACCCGTGCTCAGTTTTTGGTGCTATAAGTGCAGTTAAATGCAGCATTTTGTGGTCACCGGTGTCTCGTTAATTGTTGCCATGATGCCGTGGTCCCACAAAAGCAACCGGCCAGTTGTCTGGCTCAGCCCCTGGCCGACATGCCAGGCTCTGCGGCACCGGGTGACCGCAGCAGGTAGGTGAGGTGAATCTGAAGCCTGGCCCTCCTGGCTGAGGTCGGCAGGAGGGGGCAGAAGGAGGACTTGGTCTCTGCTGCGGCCCCCCCAAGGCAGCTGTGGCCACCATGGAAAGAGCTGAGTGGGAACCACCGTCCTGGTCAGACTAGATGTATCCAGGTGGCACAACCACTTTATGTCCCTGTGCAGCCCCTCAGGTAAGCTGTGGCCACCCACACGCATGGTCACATGCACGTCAATCTGCGAAATTACACAAATAAGCAAACTGTAGATTAAATAGTGAAGATTCAGGCCGGTCTGTTCTGAACAAGGTCACTTACAGACATCATTAAAGGAGCTGGTTTTGTTCAATTACATTTTCTTAACAACTCCTCATAAAAGAAATCAGGAATAGCAAAGATTGTTTGCTCAGCCTGTTGGATCCGTGGCATAAGATACACATAATACCTGTCCTTTTTATCTAAGAATTGCAAAGGTGCTGCTTCGTCACTACAGACCTGTTTTAAAGTAGACTATCCAATATCCGCTGATATTGAATGTCTCTTTAATAAACAAGGAAGAAAGAAGTCTATCTTTCTATAAAAAATAATATTTAATTACAGGATATCATTGCAGAGGATGGCTGCAATACGAATAGGAACYCATCTGTTCCAAGGCAGTGTTCATAGATACAGAACCATATAGACATATGCACTTCAAYTTGAGGAAAACTAATGACATTTTAAAATGTAGTTGCTTAGAGATCAAAGACGCCTCTGTCTCACTGAGGCACTTATGTGGCCTGTGTGTGCCTTGCACACTTTCGTTAGGGAAGTTTTATAAAGCGACAATCATTTATTAAGTAAATTCACTCCAAAGCTCCAGTGGTAAGTACAGTACATGAATCTGAGGAATGAACGGATACTGTATGAAAAGCATTATGCTAATAGACTTTATCATTGTCTGGTTAGAATAGATTATTTTCCATTTGCAAAATGCCCAAATGTATAATCCATCCTAGTTAAATCTACAGATCATAGAATTGAGCGGAATGAAGAGATACACATACAGGGGCAATTCTTTGTCTTTCAAAGATTAGATCAAAATTTATCGCAGGGTGATCAATTATTTCATAGTATTGGAAACTTTTTCTCACAAACAGAACAAGATTTGTAGTGGTCTGTAAGATTTTACTCTTCTCAGAGAAGAGCAAAAGGCATGCTATCTTGTATTTTCCTCTTTTATCTGTTTTGTACATGAAACAGGAAAGTTGAAACACGAGAGAAGTACTAAATTTAAGCCTTTTTGAAATACATCAAAAACTCCACCTCCCACCAGTTAAGAGCCTCTCAGTTTAGCCCATTTTAAAGAAAAAATGGTATTTGTGACATCTTAAAATAGTATTTTTATCTTTAAAAGTAGTGTGTTGTACAAAAGCGTTATCTAGGGCACGTCTCCCTAGCCCAGCCAGCATCGTGCTGCGGTACCTGGGGTAGTTCAGACAGGCCACCATCGGAAGCGGTGCGGGGATGCTAGAACAGGGTAAGCGAGCACAAAATCTCATGCGGCAATCCAGCAGCTCTCTGCTGCTGGAGGAAGAGGTACTTGCCGTGCTCTCCACCCCTCCCATGCCGACTGGTGCTTGTCAAATCCCCCTGTGAGCCCATCTCAATACCCCAGCGGCAAGCTAACGCCTTTTTTTTTTTTTTTTTTTTTTTTTCCCCTGGATTAGTTTTCTGATGGTCTGGTGCATTGAATCAGTTAATGAAGGGGCCAGCTTAGCGCCGGAGCCAGCACCAGGGGCGGGTGGGAGCCGGCCGCCGGCAGCGGGTGGTGCCTGCACAAAGGAGAAGGGGGAAAGAGGGGCCGCGGCGTCCCACACTTTGAGCAGGAGTGACCTGCTGGGGGTGGCAAAAACCTAGAGGTATTTACCTCTCTGAGGTATTTACCATCTCTGCCCAGCACTGCACTGAGCCTTATACAAACCCCTTGCGGAAAGTTGGAGTTGCATTGAATGGAGATACTTATGCCGATTTTAGAATACAGTCGGCAACCTTTCCCTGCTACTCCCTTTTAGCCTCTCTGCCTACGGCGCATCTTCTCCTGATTTGTTTTCTCTTCTTGCTTCGGAAGAGCATCCATGCCCACGTCTTTCCTCAATCAGGTGACGGCCCTGGGTGCTGAGAGCTTTCCAACTTCCCTGGTTTTGTAAGGATAAGGCTGTTGCTCTCTGTAGAGCGGCTTCTGACGCAGGGGTAAGAGGAGGTGCCTGACACGGGTGGGAATTTGCCGGAGTGAGAAACAGATGTCCTGACCCAGGAGTTATTCGTGTCTTTTTAAAATGCCATGTATGAACCTTTTATCTCTCCTTAACAGAGCGGGAAAGCCAATTCCCCAAACCTATACACACTCTTCCTTTGACGCTGCCTAGCAGGCGTGCAGCGCACGGGCGCACAGCCTCGCAGGTAGTTTTCATCCAGGAAGCGCCACAATTTGCGCTATTCACAAACCGCAGGGTACTATTCTGTTTCCAGGCTCCTAATCCCTCTTACACACAATCCCTTACAACTCTAACTGGCGGGGTGGAGGAGCAAGTTAAAAAGGAAGGAAAAAGGAAAATGAAACACAATGTACAGCCAGCCAGTGGCTGCCAGTTACTGCGCACACAATCGACACCAGCTGCAGCCCAATTAAACCCGACATTCACAGGTGTTCCCAACAGACTCCGCACTAACAAAACCACTTTCTTGAAAATACCTAAGGCTTTAACACAGAAGCTCATTTCTTTTTGCCTCTTTTTTTTTTTTTTTTTTTTTTTTTAAGATTCTTTAAAGCTATTTAGAGCACTTTAAATACAAAGAAGCTGAAAAGGACTTTCAGTCCACTGGAAAGAGTTGGTGCTTAATGCCAGAATGGGGGAGAATCGGCCAAGCTGAATCAGCCAGTGTAACCATTGGTTTCGGGAGAAAGATGGGTTATGCTGAATACTGCTTATTCAGGGAACAGTAACGGGCAATGGGCATTTTATTGTTGCTGGGAGTGAAATGGGGAGGGAGGGAAAGACTAGGTGTAAATCCATTTCTTTTTGGGGCTTATCATTGTTTGCACCATAGCTGTGAGCTTTGCTTATTACTGATCAGTGTGTGTGTGTGCGCGGTTCAGGTAGCAAATTTTAGTTCTCCTTTCCTCCCAGGATAACTTGATACAGTCGCCTTTTGGACTTCGACGTAGGATTCTAAATTCGTTGTTTATTTTCTGATCTTAAAGCACTCATTCAGATGATAAATCAGTCCTGATATCATTATCAGATGATAATCTGTTTTTAATACAYGAATTCAAAATTATTTCCATGCTAAGAGAGGACTGCAGACAGCAGACTTATGCATAGGTCAGTAATTTGCTCTCATTCCATTGAAAATGAGAATCGTGTTTGTTAAACTTTCGTTTATAATGATATTAATAATCAAACTAGGTACTCATAGATTCAATAGTATTCAACCACACCTGGCTGGCTATTCATCTCTGCAATAACACCCCACACCTCAGTAGTTATTGCTTAATTACCTGCTGTTTAATCACTGTTGTTTCTGACAATCACTTAATGTCTTCATTACTGCTTTAACAGTCAATGCTGAAAGTCACTCTGTATTCAGATGCAGTCAAGAATATCTATTTTGTCCTTCAGTACATCGAGCTGCAATTTTACCTTTGGAACAGGACTAGGACATTATTCCTATTCCTCACAACACAGAGAGATCCAAAAGACTGCACTTTTTTGGGTTGGTTTGTTTTTTTTTTTTTTGTACTGAAAAGGTAAACATGGTGATCCCTTGGATTTGTATTTGAAAATAAGCAGTAATTGTCTTAAAACTGGCAGGCAGGTAATGTTGGTTCACAGCATTCACTTATAGAGGCAGGCAGAGGCTATTCATGCTGATAAATGCAATGGAGAGAAAAGAAAATCACCCAAGCTTCAAATTCACGACCTAAATTAGATATTGTCACTCAGGAAAAGTCACTGGAGCCAGTGTGGATAATTTTCTGAAAAAAATCATCTCAGCGCTAACATGATGGCAAATACCATAGCAGGAAAGGAACTGCAAGCAACCCAGAAACACTGCTGTGCCGTGGTACGGCTCCCTCCGTGCCCTGTACGCCGTCAGCCGCTCAACGGCAAGAGGCTGGAGCAGAGCTAGCGGAGACGACACGGCAGACGGGCTGAAGGACGGGCAAGTTCTGCGGGAGCAGGGACTGAATCACTGAGGACTCTGCAGCTTGCAAAGACTTGACTGACAGGGGATGAGATAAAACTCTGTAAAATCATCGATGATACGGGGAAGGTGAACGGAGAACAACAGATGAATCACCGTTCTCATAACACAGGAACTAGGAGGCACTTGTTGAAATTGCCAGGTTTAAGACAAACAAAAGTGCTTTTTTATAMAAGCATGATTAGACCGTGGCACTCATTACAGGATGATGTTGTGGAGGCCAAAAGTAGACATGATTTAAGAAAGTAATTGGACAAATTCATGGAGGATAGGTCTGTTGCAAGGTTTTGAAACTGATGATCTAGATGCAGCCTCTGGAGTGCCGCTAAGCCTGGGAAGGAGCCGTACCGTGCTGCAGAGCTGCTGGTTTTCTTCCTCTGTTGTCAGTTAGCCCCTTCTGCTACCTTCCCTCTTTGCCTCACTTGACCCAATCTACGTTGTTTTTTAATCTAGGCAGAAATGACATTTAAAAATCGTTCAGTTTCTTGGTCTACTAAGAAATGTCCTAATGTGACTGTGACAAGAAATACCTATGAAAAACCAGCAGACCTTAGGCCAATAACGCAGGAGATTTCACCAGATGAATTCACTCTCATTTCACAGTGGCTATATTACTGCTTGTGTTTGCTTTCCATGAGTGATTTAGCTTTACTAGCTAGTGAGAATGCTTGTGAGGATTTTTTTTTTTTAAGTTTGCATACTTGAACGAAGAAAAATAATCAAACTTGCCTTGTCGAATCTCTTAGCTCAGAAACCTGATACTCTGGGTTAGTCAAGAAATGGAAACAATGCCATGTGACTTCTGCRACCAGACTCAAGGGCCCAAATTTTAAACACTGTGCCATAATGCCTGCTGTTTATTACTCAATAATATATAAAAGATTTAGTCTACAAAAATTGTGAGTGCAGCCAGGAAAAGAGAGAATGATAATTCATACCTTCAAATTCTTTCCTTTTCCCTTAAAAGCAGCTCAAAGGCTCCTCGGAAACCAACAAAAAATAGCAGTTTTCTAGTGCTTCCTCATGCCTATTAATTTTTGGTTATCACCAAACTTATGGTTCAGTCTTTAAGAATAAAATTAAAACAAGAAAAATCCTTCGGAGGTTAATTATTGTCACTGTTACCGATACTCTTGGCAGAGCATAGAGAAAACGTAAAAGCATCATCAGAAGGATCAGCTTATGGGCAAATTGCTCCCAACTGTATCAGTGTACAAATGAAACAGGAAGAAATAAAACTGGCAGTGGTGTTCCTTCTTTTTTGGATCTGCCAACTTGACAGTCTTTCCTTCAGCTTCTCCTCCAGTAAAACACATCAGCTCCTGGCGAGTGAACGTCTTGTGCTGTAGTGATACCCTGCTTCGTAATTTTGATGCTGTAGATCGGCGATGGTCTCTGTGAGCAGAACAGGACCGTCAAAACCTGCTGTACGTGTTTTGGGTTTTTTTTAATAATGCCTGTGAAACCCCCCAGAAGGTCTCTTCCTCTTCATTTTGTGGAAAACTTGTCCTTAGTGCAGTATTCATCAAGGGGAAATGGACCCCTCCTTCAAAGACCAGGTTTAGAGTCCAGGATGCTTGGGATCTGTTTTTCCATCAACAGTCTTCTCCCTTTTGAAAGATTTCTGGGTTTGGTGTTAGGTAGGGATGGGGGGGGAGTTTGATCTGGTTTGGGTTTTTTTCTTTAAGTAGCTTTATATTTGTGTTTAGGGGTAGGGAAATAGTCACACTGTCTACTTAGAGAAAAACCTGAACGGAAAGACCACGATCCCTGCGTTACTTTCTAGATGATGTATTACTTATCTCTGCAAGAAGTTGGTGCACTAAATCTCAGCTACGCTTCCACGTTTAACTGTCTCTGAAGTCCTGAAAAGCATTAAAATGCATAACAGCAGTGTTTAGCTTCACTGCTCATTAGAGCAGCACAGAACTAATAGTAATATTGTTGTAACTTGACAAAGCCATCTAAATCCATGCATGTTTTCTTGTGAAAGCTTCCTAAACATGCTGCTAAATCCTCTAAAAAGCTACTAAACGGCTTTGGCAACCATTAGCACAGCATAAGCGGGGGAACTCTTTTCAGTAAGTGAACAAACAGAGAAAATATGCTGAATAGCTGGACAAATGTGTTTCAGCTGGCTCTTTCATTTACAGATATAAGGGAGCAGTCAATATCAATCACTGTTTTCCCTGTTGCACTGGAAATCACAATATCTCTTTTCATTCCACAAGCTCTTTTCACCACAGTAATGTGTCTTTAGAGTGACACTGGCATCAGTCTGTTTCCGCTGTCTGAAGTCCAGAGAGCTTAAAAACACATTGCAGGGTATGAGACCTTAACCCTCCTCCCCTTCCACACACCCCTCTCCTTCTAGCCTTCCTTTCTGGATTAATTGTTTTTACTTCTTTCCCAGCGTAAAGCTGAGAAAGAAAAGTGCCCGCAGAGCCTGGGAATATCTGCTCTTGCACTTTGGGGACAGAAAAATGTATCGCTGGTTGTTGGGGTTTTAATTTATCAGGTGTTGCGGGGAGTTTAACACAAGGTAATATGATTATCAAGTTAATTTGCAACATACTGTAATATGAAATGTAATGTTACTGTGATTTGAATTTCGAGCTATGTCCTTTTTCTTGGATGTCCTAATCACCCACAACCTCATTTATTAAAAAAAAAAAAAAAAGTTGGAGAAACTCTGTCCTTGTGAGTATCTGGCATTTGGAGTGTGTTGATATTCTTGTGTTTGCTTTCTTCCTTTCAAGTAATATATTTTATAATAATAATGCTATCTGGATTTTTTTTATTGTTTCTTTGCAGATAACAGCAGTCTGTAGAGAAGCAGCCCTTCTAGCTCTTCAGGAAGACATACATGCCAAGTCTATCATGGGACGGCACTTTCGGTACGCACTGAATGTCGTGACCCCAAGGATTCCCGATTCATTAATCCGGTTTTATGCAGATTATCAGCAGCAAAGTGGACTGCACACGCTTTGAAAGGCAAATTAATACATACCCCCATTCATGGTGTGAACAGCAAATTTCCTTTATAAAGCTGTCAAAAGCTAAAGAATTTTGTATTGTGAGTGGAGTGTCCGAAGTTAACTGAAGTGCAGAATTGTCGTAATAAATGCCTGTGTGGAAGTTTTGAGTGTAACAGATATCGTCCAAAACTTTATATTTTACAATTTCAGTGGTATAATCTGCATTTCAGAGGTAGTAAGATTGCTGGTTTAAGTGAGTTTATCTGAGTGTGTATCCGTGTATCAAAAAATTATTATCAAATTCTGAATTTTTGGTGGATTCTTGGCCCTAAAGAGAGTAGCAACTAGTGTCATTACTGTCTTCATTTGTTCCTGCCTCAACCACAGTTTAATCCTAGGGACCATCCCAGTGAGGCGCAGACCTTGGGGAGTGGCCTCACTACAAAAATGCTGAAAATTATTCTGAATCTTTTGATTTATGATCTCCAGAAAAGCTGCCAAACAGGCTTGCCGAACATACAATGCCGAACATTTCCGAGATAAAGCTAAAGTATCCTGACTGATTACAACGAAACACTTATCTTTGGTCTTAAATAACTCCTTTTTACACATACTGGGAAGTAGGCACCTTAAAAATTGTACATCCCTTAGCTGCCTGTGCATTTCAGAAAAGTGAACTGCATCTAATTCTTGGCTAACCTGAAACCACTGCCAGGCATCAGCGAAAGATTTTTTGTTGTTGTTGTTTGTTTGTTTCCATCAAAATAAATAGGAATGTTGATTGGTAATTTAAAGCTGACCACTTAAAATCCTAATGAATCCTAATTAATGAATAAGAAAACCTCCTTGCAAATACTGTTATAAATGACCACAAAATAGTTCAGGGACAGATAAAATTTTTTCAACTTATTTCTTCGTTATATTGTCTGTTGAAATGATGACAGGTCCTTATGGGGTCTCTGCTCTTGCACTCAGTACGAAATGTAGTTAAGCAAATTCATTTTCAGCATTTTTCCCCACAATAGAAAGACTGAGCTTTTCTACTCCAGACATGAAACACAGAGGGAAAGGTAAAGCAAAACCAATACAAACTTTAACAAAAATTTTTAGAGAAGGTGACAAAAACCTGTATTTCAGTAGGCAATTCTGTGTTTTCCTGATGTTTTGGAGGTAAGTCGAAGAATTTACAGGTTAAAATTTTAGCCAAATCCTGCTTTAACTTGTTGGAGTAAACAAGAAATATCATTTCAGGCTTTATCACATGTAAGGTTATTTTTGGGGTTTGTTTATTGGTGGTTCTGAAGACTTTTCTTTCTTGCAGTCATTATATATGTATTCATGGGAGAGTTATAATTACTTAGAAATCTATAACTTTTAATGAGAAACTTGTATATATCTAAGAGATATTTCTACCGTATTTGCTTATATTATCAATATGAAATTTAAAAAGTAATCACTTGTCCTTGATTATGGTTTTTCTCTTTTTACTTAGTTTCACTCTGTACACAATTTGTAGCTTTTAAACAGAAATCTACTATTTTTAAATGACAACTTTTCTATTACTTTTATTCTAACCTCTGGTTGCTATAACTAGCATTTAATTTTACTGTCACTGAAAAGGATTAGAGGATGAGGAAAAGCAGGTCATCTACTTTGTTCATCTGATGTATGTGCAGGATTTTTCTTTTTTTTCATTGTTTGACTCCTTAATAGTACAACAGACGGAGGGAATTAAGAAAATTATAAACTGGAAAAGTTGCCTTGGGGATCAAGGCTGCATTTGAAACTACTTAATTCTTCTTTTCTAAACTCTGTATACTCAAACTTGAAGCTCAGGATGTGAACCATTTATCGTAACCATTACATTTTTGACGTTTCCAAAAATTAAATGCCATACCRTTATCCCCTGGCACTTTCTTCCAGCATGTGTTCCTGAAGGGAGGAAAGAGAGACCGTCGTTTTTACTGCCAATAACAAATTCTGTTTGTAATTTTGTATCCTAAAACTAACACTATGTGGTGCTCCAGATGAGTAGCAAAACTAGATCGCCATTCCTTGGGAAGTGCTCAGATCCCTTGGGAACGTGCACCAAGGCGTGAATCTGAACTGAGAAACTAAGAGAGGGGCAGGTAGGAGCTGGCTGCCCTTTCCGTACGTGGACTCCTGTTGCCATCAGAGGGGATTTTGCACGTTGAATTTTAGGACATTAGGAGAGACTGCTGGCCCATGACTGAGGTTTGTGCCTTGGGAAAAAACCCATCCCTGCAAACGTTTATCCTCTCATCCGCGTGGTACCACATTTATCCACGTGGTACCAAATCTCTTGATACATACGTACATGCCTGAAGTGATTTTAAATGTAGGAAGCTCCCCTTTTTATCGTTAGGTTTGTGGAACTTGATTTTTTTAAAAAGTAAGATGCTCAAAAAAATTAAGTTATGGCAAATTTGTGAAGTCCCTAGAAGGTTATGTTGTTCCCAAATACTCTGTTTGGAAAACTTGGCTAGTCTGATGCCACTCAAAATCTTAATCCATCGCAAGCCACAGATAAATTGAGATTTAAAGAAAGGTATGATGATTCCCCTTCTGGTTCCTAATGACAGATTGCTGTTATTGTGGACTAGCAACTTGAAACCTTATCAGAATTCTGGAAAATAACCAAATATTCAGTTTTGATCAAAGCACATCAGCGACATAGTCCTTTCATAATCCAGTCTGGTGAGTGCTTTTGCACCCTCAGCCTCTCATTGGAACTTACTGATGAGGGCACTGTAGGACAGAGCTCTTTAAAAGTATCTTCTGTTAGCCTGTCATTTAAATGAGTGTTTTTTAATTCAGAGCTGAACTTTTCACAGCGTGTTTTACTGAACGCATTGTGCCTTGGCACTGAATCAAATTGCTTGCAGTGTGAGGCCATATAAGCCTGAACACCTCTACGCTTCAGAATAAATCCTTTAGATAGAGGCGTTCTTTCTTCTGCTGGGTTAATTACATTTATTGTTGTTTGGATGTTTCCGTGAGATTTAATTTTAATAAAATGATAGAGGCTCAATGAACAGAAAAGAATGCATCTGAGAAGAACATCTCTCTCCTATCCTCTCTTTAACTGCTGAAGTGGTTCCTAGACTTATTTCTTTATGTTCGTTAGAAATACAGTCTTTTTCCTGCCTGCCATTATCTTTTGGAGCCAGTTTTTGGCCCAAATACTGCTTGAGTTGCAGAATTGTTAACATTAAATCAGCTTTTCAATGTTTCAGGCACATTTTGTTTAAATACAAAGTCTAACTTTTTCCTCCAATAACAACGTCTTGCAAAATGGCATAAAAAGTCTTTTGACAGGTTTGCCAAAAATGACCAGGAGAATATTTATGATCAAAATGCAAAAATTTCTTCACTTAACTTGAAAAAAAGTTCAGTCCTGTGTTCTCCCTAATGCATAAAACAGGTTTTCACTGCAAGTACGATATACAACTCTTAATCCTGGAAAAAGAATGAAGTTTATTGTGGATCATTTTCCTACAGTCTCTAAAGGAGAACAGAACATAAGGTTTACTGAGTTCAGGTGCGAGGGCAAACATCGGGGACAAAATAAAGATAATTTTCAAAGATGGTTACTCAAAATCATTGAACGTAGTCTTGTCAGCTCTTTCAACTATTGTGTCCTTAAAGTTGATTTTTCTGGTTTGTGTATTCTGGCTCTTTTCTTTTAGTTTCTTTACTCCTTTTAAATAAGTCAAAGTGTGGTTCTCCTCCTTCAGAAACTGGGCATATGCCAAACATAATGCTCCTATAACTGAGCATCAGTCAGTTAGTGCTGTGGGAAGGCTGTCTGTGGATGGTGTTGCCCTGTGAAGCAGGCATCAAACCCTGTGCTGATGGGGTATGGACAGGGGCAAAGAGAAAGCCCAACTGTAACGCCTGGTGTTCTGCTGTGTACGGCCCTGTAAGCTGAAGTTAACTGATGGACACAAGTTCATGGGCAGGAAAACTACCCCTCCTTATTGCAACAGGCAAGCATCAGGGCTGTTTAGGAGACTGACCCTTAAGGCTTTTGGTGGTGTCTGGCTCTCCCAGAGAAAACAATTGATGGGGTGGGTGAAACAGTATTACCAATACTAGAAAAGCAAATACCCAGTGGTTGTGGTAGCTCAATATCTAGTGCTAGCTAGGAGAGAACTTAGAAGGAATTGTACTTGGAAGATGAAGAGTCATGCATGTACCTGGAAGGCAGGCACCCATTGTCAAAACCTTGGCAAAAGCCCCTTAAAGAATTACTGAAAAGCAGGCATTTTGCCTTCCTTCCTGTGATCACAGTTGGGACAAAACTGAATGTGCTTCCTTCACGCTTCTGTGCCTGGGGATTAGTCCCGTGCTAATGCCGTCAGGGGCGTGGGGAGCGGCTTGCAGTGGGAGCTGGGTACAAACTGACCTGCGCCTCAACCTGCTTGTGACAGATGCGATGGGGAGGTCCACTGCTTGGCCACCGCTGACAAAGCCAGCACGTAAGGAGAAACAGGGTGAAGGAGGATGGATAATCGGTGCATTTCAGCTACTCCGAAGTGACATATTGGCCACTGGACACAGGAGCCCGATGGCCTACGTAAAGCTTTTTGTAGCTGCTCCAAATGCTATCTTGAGGTCCTGGTCAGTGTGGAGCTAACCCGTAACAGAGTTGCATTTGGAAAACTGGCTTTGCGTTGTACCCTTCTGTATTTGTATTTAATGTTCTTGTTATGGTTGTAGTGAATTGCAATATTTTTTATCTACTGTGAACCTCAAAATCTTTTGCTTTTGCTGCTGCCTTTTTTTTTTCCTTTGACATGAAAGAAACTACTGTAGGTGATTTAACGTGTGCAATTTAATAAAGACCTTTTTCTAGGGAGTAGGTGCAAGAGGCATGCAGAATCGCAATTGTATTTGGGCATGTTTTGAATGGCAGGTTAACATCTGGAAGACAAATATTTCAGCTGAAACCTACTCCTAATCTTGGGGTTTGTGTCTGCTCTTCCTGCAACTGCTACTTGTTCATTTATTAATCTTTTCTATAGGAAACTCAGCCATGCGTTTTCTCCGGGGCTTTATGTGTTCTGTGTTAAATCTTTTAAATGGTGTCATTCTTCCCTGCAGACTTAAATCCAACGACTCTAGAGTCCTCATAGGAGAAGGAGATGTGCGTTTTCTCTGTTAACTAGTCGGCCAAGGACTGGACCGGTGGGGGGGAAAGAGCCCTGCTCTGTGTTTGCATGGCAGGCCTCCAGCGAGAGCGCAGGTATTGCAAGAGAAGGCGATGGCAACCAGATGACATTCTTTCCCTTGAACTAGCATGGAGCCATTGCTCAAACAGGTTACGKGTCCTTCCAACAAAATTTGAGGCTAGCGTGTTGACTGCATGTTCCTATGTAAAACCCATGGCAATAAAGCTTGGATTCATCCAACGAAAAGATTAGGGGAGCGGAATTGCTCTTGGTTCCCTCAGCAGTCATTGGAGAGACACTAGAAGGCGGTCCAGATGGTGACTTATCCCAGCTAAGAGCTGAACTACCTTTCTGGAGGTGCTAAAGGGGGTAGCTGATGTCAAGAGAGGCCCCTAGGCACTTATCTAGAGAAAGTGCCTAGATGTAGATGGAAGGAATTGAGAGCAGTAACTCTCAAAATACTGAGAAAAATATTTTATCAACTTGTGCAAATGTATTCTGTTTGCATAAATGGTTCTAGAAAAGCCGTTGGTCTCTTCCTCTCAATCCCTGTGTCTGTGTGGCATGGCAGTGTGCTCTTAACCACACACCTCCCCGTCCCCCCCTCCCCCCCCCCCCATTTTTTTATCTCCTTTACTAACACAGAGGAGTTTTCACATCCCTGTTTGGTAAAGTAAATGCCTCCGCATCAGCAGAGTGTGGAAAGGGCTTTGATAACCTTCAAGGTGAAACACTTGTCAGCTCTCACTTTATCCAGGACCGGATTATCTGGGCTGTGGAATAATGAGGTCATGTCTTGCCTCCACACCGCTGGCAAGAGCTTCAAATTTCACACAGGGGTAGCTGCTTACATCAAGCCTGCTCTGCTTAATGCCGTTTAAAGCTACCCCCTTCTCTGTCAGCGAGTTTTCCCATAACTGAGGATGTGAAATGCGTTCATACAGCCTCATTTGCATTACATGTGAGGTGTTTTCATGGTGCTTGGATTACTGTCTTAACTGAGAGTCGGCTGGGTTTGATGCAGAAGTGCAAGATGCAAGTAGCAGAGCGACTTGCCTGTGCTCCTGCAGCTACATGTGGGCAGGCGCTGCTTATGAGGAATGTAGAGAGGGATTTGGCGGGTGAGTGGACCCAAGCCATACAGCGCTTTTCAGGTGAGTGCCCCACTAGTCAGCTTGCTGCGCTACCGCGAGTCTAAATCTGTGGCTTTTACGCAGAGCTATTGCATTGAGAGTGGCCATGGACGTGAAAGATCCCTAAAGCACACAAGCTGTGGGTGTTAAGGCCTATGGGTGCTTAAGTAGATTAGCAAACAAACAAATCCTGTAATATTCTGGAATGCTTCCTCACCACCTAAGTAGGGATTATTCTACCAAACCAGCAAATTCTACCCTTCTGCCTAGTGAAGTCTGCCCTTCAGATAACTATGCTCTTTAATAAGCAGTACTCTTAGGGAAGAAAAAAAAAAAAAGGGAACATATGAAAGCATATTGAAAACTTCTGCGTGGATTTCAAGAAAAGCACAAAAATGTTAGAGAGACCTTGTGAAAACTGAGGTTACTACAGTGCTGGCAGTTGCATACGTAGGATGCTACCCCAGGAAGGTCGCTACAACAGAAAATGTTATCCTTAACATTTGTTTTACAGAACTCACTACCATTTTATGTACAAACACATGACATAACTCACCCACCACTTTCTTCTTAGTACTGTGAAAATCTTGGTTAAATTGTCTGCTTTTTATCTGAAACATGTAGAAACAACTGGTTACCTTGGTCTGATTCCACTTCCAGGCTTTCATCATCTGTAATTTTGGTAAAAAGCTGCTTTTGTTAATATGTAATGCATCGTAGCAACCGGTTACACTTTTACTACAAAAGGGTGTTTTATTTTCCTGAGGGATGAATACTAATCAAGGATCAGCTGGTAGTGCCAAGTGCCTTGATAACACAATTGGCTGCATACAGCTTTGCTAGGGCCCTTCCTGCACTTGCCAGAGCGACTTAAAAGAAGATGGTAGGAGAGCTGTTCTTTACCTGCTTGACTGGGGATCTGAATTTTGGGATCACTGTCCGCTGGGTGAGAAGGTAAGCACCTGCATCAGAGCCCTTACTGATTAAGGAGGGGAGGGTGGGAGAGGAGRTAGAGAAAATGTGTGAAAATAAACATGTGAATTAGGAAGATTACCCTGAAATTAAACACTGACTGATTTTAATGTGGAAAGGCAGCAGGACTGATGGAGTTGGAAGGAGCAGAAAGTAAGGAATACTGATTATAATCAGAGTAGGGGCTGATTTGTGTTATTTTGATGCTGATTTTGGTGTGATGGTGGCTGAAGGAGGGCTACAGTCACCCTGGCCCTATGGTAGGAAGCTCTCACTGCTAAGCACAAAGTGGAATCTGGCTTTTATCTCATTAACCCCATCAGCACTGGATTAGCAGGTGTGTTTTTGGAGCTTGACTCTTTCAGACACTTAGGGTGTATATAAAGTGGCAGACATTACAGTTCATACTTTTTTGGGGKTTTTTTTTGGTTGKTTTTTTTTTTTAACATCAAAGACTAAGTTATTCTAGGCCAGCCCTGGCTTCTGCATTGGTCTCGCTAAATGTTTCCCGTGCAGCAGGAAGAGCACCCTTGTAGTTGCTTTCTTCCAGGAAAAAGAAATTATCACATCTTCCCCCTCTCCTCCAAAATGGACTCTGTTGACTGGAAAACATAATGATTGCAGCAGGGCAGGACTAAAGGCAGAACGCGGTGTTTGCTGCGTAGGGAAGTGAAACTTCTCTGAAGTCTTTGGAGCAACCCCTCTTGAAGTGCAGCAAGCCCCACGGGTGCAGAGAATTTTTACAGATGTTTTTTTCCTCCTGGAAATATTTCATTATCATATCATCKGTAGGGTTCAGCACAGTTGCAAAAACTTTAAAAGAAAAGTTGCGACATAAATTCTCTTCTTCTGAATTTTTCAGAAAATTAGTATCAGGTAGTGGTATCAAGAGGGAGGAGGGGAATTTTACCCTTCTTCTCAATGAGAAGAAGAGGAAAAGGTGGGGGAGTAAAAATCTAAGAAAAAGTGGGGAGGAGGAGGAATGAGTGGAAAGTGTGTGTGGAAAGTTTCCTCCTTTCTTCTAAGTCTGCTGATGGTTTATTTCTAAACTCTACAAGAAAAACAATGAGGTGGAGAAGAAGGAAAACCCACGCGCTCAGAGAGGTTTTATTTTTCTAGAAGTGTTTGTAGCCATCAAAGGATCTTGTACCTTCAACAGACCATTTTGTTCCTCATTGCTGGTTTTCATGAAAGTCTGCTTGGTCATCTCCTGAGAGGACCTGATATATGATGTGTGGCTTGTGAAAAAGGACATGCTAAGAAGCTGATATGAGGTATGTGGAGGAAGYTGCACAAGACAGGAGGAGCAGTGGGAGAGAGGTGATGCAAGGCAGAAAGGACGGCWTGGCATGAAGAGTAGGGTCCCAGAACAGCACTTTTAAAAAACTTGAGTGCTGCCCTACCCTCGCCTGGGTGAGAGCAGCTGTGTTGCACTGTGGTGTCTCCAGAGGCAGAGCTGGAGCAGAGCTCTGAGGAGAACAGCACCCTTGGAGTGGTGTTCTCTGTGCTGCCCAAAGCCCAAGTGACCTCAAGAGAAACCCTGGGCTATTTCTGTCGCCATCACTGTTGGTAAGCTCTGCTACACTGCCCAAACAAGCTTTAGACCATTTGCTGTTATAATCCCCCACGTTTTTTTCCCCTGCTAGCAATGTAGCATCTACCCTGTTATGGACATAGTGACTATTTCAAATTAATTTGAGGTTATGTTGWCCGAGTTCACCCAGGAAGAAGCTTGCACAGTGTGATGACAAAATCATACTGAGCATCAGCTGGAGGAGAGGATTGTTAGTAACCCTTAGGCTTTATTTTTTTTGTTTTAAAGTCCTCAAGTTTTACACTAAGTACAAAATAAAAAAGCCCTAACCCTGTAAAAGAAATGACTGTAGATTAAATTAAAGAAGAAAATTCTGTGTTACTGCAGGTGCCTATTATCATGGTATCTAAAATGAAGGTGTGTGAATGTCAAGAACATTCACAAAACCCACTGGGTTTGTCTGGTGGTTCCTTCAGAATAAAGTGTGGTTGACTGTTTGCTTGGGTGTGTTTTCAAAAGTGCTTATTTGGAAGAGCATCTTGGAGATGGCTTTGCACAAACGTGTTTTATATCTTGAAGTCAGTTCTGTCAGGATTGGACTTAGCCTCATTTTTTGGGAATAGTCAGTATCTTCAATATTATGAGTGCCCTATAATTTTAAGCTGGATTTATCCTATGGCATTGTCTTGGGGCGGGACCACAGAAGAAGTTGAGACAAAGCTGTGCAGACCAGGACTATCAAGGTGCCTGTACAGCTTGGAAGTGTGAGCAAAATGTGTTCAAGCTGACTTCTCTTTTGAGGCACCTTGCCATGCACTGGAGCAACTCCAGTTATTTTTGTAGTAGTTCCATTCAGTGGTGTCTGGACAGATAGATAGATACACCAGTTGGTCCTCACAGGGCAGGAGGAAAGCCTCCTAGGCCAAAAAAAAGAAAAACCCCTGTTTTATGAACACTGGGCGTGCTGCAGTTATCCAAGAGCAGCAGGGACTCTACTGCAGTGAAGAGCAATCACAGCAGTAGAACAACATGAGGTCCAAGGCTTTGATCATTGCTTCCTCACAGACACCTCCAAGTGCTCTCTGCTTTGTGCAAGCCTCGTGTTTGTCCTCCCCCCCGTTGGTCTTGAGCTGTCTGTTTTTCAGCTTTCTGGTTATTTCCTTCCTCGGGTCTTGAGGGTGGCATGAGTTAAAATACATCTATGTGCATGAAATATATCTAAAATTATATTCCCACTGATATCTTAAGCTCCTGAAAATTGTACTATGCTTCCCAATCACACATGACGTTAAAATTACTCTTTACTGGATAAAATAAAATAGCCATGTAGGACGTGTTTTCTTTCCCTGAAACTGAGGCTGTTTTTAAATGAAAGTTGTGGGTTTTTTTTACCCAGGCTACTTTCCCCACATCTAGAAACTGCCATTCTGTAGGAAGGTTTTCAGGCTAGGAGTCAAGAAAGTTGAACTACTACTCTAGTCGGCTCTTCTTGTGACACCTTTGGAAGTCATTTCTCACCCATGAGACTTTCTTTCTCTTTTGTAAAGTACTTTGAGATCTCTGATTAAAGAATGGAGTATAGAAGTAAAGTTTTGTGCTAGCTCTAAAGTTCTGCTGTTACATCAATTAAAGGAAAGATCCCCCCTCCCCTGACTTTGATAGTTGTATACGTGGAAGGAAAATAATGGTTGTTATGACTTGCTAAGACCCTCCAGTTGTAACACATTTGTCCTGTCTTATGTAAGGGCTGGAAACAAAATGCGTATAATAACCTCGGGTTTTTAATCTCTGCAAAACATAATTAACTGTTTGAAAGGGTGGTTGGAGGGTTAAGCTAGGAAGAATAAACTAGTAGTATAATAACATCTATATTAAAATAAAAAAAAAAAAAACAACACACAGATTTAACATGTTATATAATCTCTGTTAGACTTGCTCTGGGAAATCCTCCAAGAGCTAGTGTCAGTCTCCATTTTGTACAAGTCTGTACATAACCTTTATAAGAATTTGTGTGAAGTTGGGTGGGGAAACAGTGAAAGAAGAAGTTAGAACAGAATGTAGCCTGACCAAAGTCTTTCTGTGATGGAGCATTCAAAGCAGGAACGGAGGGAGTTCTACTCCTCCGCAGGTCTTTCCATGAAGCCACCTCCTCTGCGCAGGTGACTTCCAGTGCCTTGTCCCAGGCGGTGGGCTTCCCAGTGCGATCGCATGTCGTCACTTTTGACATCAAGCGGCAGTCTGAAAGGCTTCGAGGTGTATTAATCTCATAACTAATCGCTGCTTTGAGACGTTATGTTAAAACACAGTCACACTTTTCTCAGCTGGATGCTGCCATGCCATGGGAACAGTCTAGTGTGTTTATGGCCCCGTCAGCCACGTAGACAGTTCCTATCAGTTTGTGTTTGCTCTGTTGCTAACAGATATGGCAATTAATTTAATGACTGCTAATAAYACAGAACATGGACCATACCACAGAGCTATTTCTTTTCCAGGACCTCAGTCACTGCCTGTCTTATATGTAGATGGTATTCACCTATCTCTCCTCTGGGAATCACTTGGAGAAAGTGGTTTGCAGCATGGTGTTTATATCYGTGGGAGAAAGGTGCTGAAAATAGAGGAATTATTCACGCTCCTTTTGTGAAATGTAGAAGAAGCTCTTAGCACTTCTGCCAAAAGACAAGTCCGATTGTATCGATCTGCTCCTCCTGCTGAGCTTTCATCATCTTTTGTTCTGTCCTTTCCACCTTTCTCTTCTGGCGTTGGTACCCTGCTTCTTTCCCATTCCCTGCCAGAAAGGATTGTTTTCCTCTACAGAGCTCAGCAGAGCAGCAAGTAGTGCTGAAAATATTGATGATGTGGAAATGATTTGGAACATGGCATGTTTCATCAAACAAACATGTAATACAGTAACATTTGTAAGCTTTTACTGAGGCATCCTTTCCGGTGAAGTCAGTGGGATATCTCTGCGATAGAGAACTGGATGAGGAGATTGGCATTTGACTTTTCTGCTTTTATTTGCTTATGACCAGGCCGTTTTTCTGATAAAGACATGAAGTTCTCCTCAGGAAAAGTAAATTGTGAAAAAGTGTATCGCAAAAAGTTAGACTGCGTTTGGTTTTGCAAAATAGGGCATGATCCAACTTCCACTGAAAACAATGAGCGTGTATTAAATGTTGTAAGAATTGGCTCCTGCTTACAACTGCAAAATACTTCACGAAGGCCTTGCTTTTGTTTTCCTCAGGAGTTCACTTTTTGGTAATGATCTTTGTCAGGAAATCAACTGGGAGCTGGATAAAACAATGCACTGGTGAGGTTAGCAGCAAATGTTAATACCGTTCCCTAAACCGGGGCTCTTGCCTTGTATTATGGCCTGCTTCAAGACCCAATAGAGTGGCTTTGAGTTTTGAGCAGTGTCAGCAGGCTTTAAACAGCTACATTGGTCTCCATGAATTTTACTTTTCAGTGAGGCTATGCAACTTATTCTTTATTATCAAGATTAAAAATGCATTTAACGTTAGTGAGGTCCACAGCATTGGGAACTCCAGCATCTTTTTTCCCAGAGCTTGAAAGAGCAGCAGGAAATGCAGAGTCTCTTTCTGGAGCACTGCAGATGCAACCTTGGCAAGGATGAGGAAGAAAAYGTGCAGTGCTGACTAGATTCTGCTGTTTGAAGGCTTTGCTCTGGAGCCTATTCCTCAACCTGCCTCTAGAATACAATTTTCTTGATGTTTTTAAAGATGTTTACTGAAGTTTGTCTGCCCTTCTTTGTAGCATTGTGATTTCACTTGAAATCAAGTGATCTTTCATGACATGCACTGAGAAAATATTTTTCAGGGTTATTTTCTTTTAGTTCAAAGGCTAAGTTTATAATAGGGCCAACAGACCAACTGTCTTCTCTCTAAACTACCTCTTATGTCAACAGTTTAGCTAGTTTAGCTGTTCCGCAAGGAGCAAAGTTGAAATAAGCAGTGTTTCACATTTACTACATCTCTAGCATTTACTTTGCACCTTTATAGGTACAAACTAGTATACATATTGGTATCCAAGTATCTAACGGTACATGGAAAGATGCATGCAATTTAGCAAATGCATACCTTCAGAAGTTCCCAGCATCGGTTGACAGGAAACCTACAAATGCACTTGAGATTAAATATGCTTTTATCGGTATGTCTCTGTTCCCAAGTCTGACTTCCCAGTCCTACTCCAAAGTGAAGGAATGGCTTTCAGATGTTCTTTTTTGGGTTTCCGTACTCTGTTTTGAGTGTTGCTCCTTTGATAAGATAGGAGTATCGTATTCAGTGGTCAGTATAACAAGTTGTTGTTTTTTCCCCATAAGCAAACTAGTTTTTTGCATACTTTTTTGTATACTTGAAAATTTTCCAACATTTATAAATACAATTTTTTAACCTGATTGGTACCAAAGATTATTGCCAATGTAGTAGGAGCTGGTAAGACATCCTAGTCAGATATTGTTATCAGTTCTTTGGAACTAGGTAGTAAGTTATTCTTAACAAATAAACTCACGGTCATCTAACATCCACCTTCAAACATTTCCATAGTTCATGGCTGGCTGTGGCCTTCTCAGTGTCTCCTCAGTGATGTGTCTACCTCATCTTTCTCTTTTAGTTGTTGCTCACGGGTGTGCAGTCTTCTCATGCCTTCTGGGTTTGCTCTCCACATAGCAACTAACCTGTTTGGTTTTCCAGAGATGGTTCTTCCTTTCTATCTCTCTTTTTTCTTTGGAGCAGGAGAGGGGGAGGGTATCTCCTGGCACGATGGAGAGCCTTCATGATGAAAACAAATTTGTTCCTTTCAATCAGAAAAAAGCTGCACTTTCTACTAGCTTGCAATTAATGTGGTTATGAGATAGCTGAAAATTCAGCGCGCTCAGCTGTTTCAGCAGCAGACTCAATTTTAAATATTATTTTAAATATTTCCTATGTTTCAGTAAGAAACTCTTTCATAAGTGTTCTATTCTGGAGTTAGTTTGGGGKTTTTTTTGTTTTGTTTTGTTTTGTTGGTTTTTTTTTAAAGCTTCAACTTTTTGCATCTGCCTTTCAGTAGAGTTATCTTTTATACTCAATACTGCCATGACCAGTATATATAAGGTGATATCAGGAACTTACTCTGATTTAAATTTATAATTGCCATAGAATTGACTTGACATCTAGGTAGCATTTAGTGCTCAGGCGGTAGGTTTCAATAACACTGCTAAGAATAAAAGACAATGTTTTCARGATCTGCCCAGAGAGGTTAGGCAATAGGAGTTCTCCCTTCCTGCCTTAGAAAGAACTCTCTGAGCAACTGATTCTTTCTCTGTCTTCCTAAGAAGTGCTGAGCACTTTTACTTTAAAGCAATTGGCACCCTGGAAAATTAGGTCTACAGGAGCTAATGAGTCTACAGGAGTGTTTGTAATTGACTCGAAGTTTTTTTTCATGTGGCAAGTTTAAAAAAGAACAGCAAATGGTTTTGAAAAGTAATTCTTGACACCAATCCAGCTCCAAAAATGTTGTTTTCCATTTACTTCCCATGTTTCGCACTGTGTGATGAAATATGAGCAGCACTACTTCTGAGAGTCCTGACGTGCAACCTGCAAAATACCTTCAACAAAAATTCAGAATATGGTAGCAATATACTGAAAGCTGTATCTTCCCTGCATATCACAGGCTTCTGTTTAAACTTTCTGGAGATGGGGCATTTGGAGAAGAATTAGAAAAGTAGTTTAGTTTGCTATGAGAAGAGAGTGGTGTTTAAGTTCTAACAGATTGCTGTTTAAGTTTTGATAATTACCCTCTACAGAGCTGAAATGCAGTCTGGTGATGACAGCTATTTCACTTACTTTAAGAGGTATGGACATAAATAACAGCTGAGCAGTTGACCTCAATATCTGCTGAAGCTGAAGAMGACCTTTTTGCATACTCTGAGGTCTCTGTCTAGCCTTCCATGCATAAAAGCCTAGAACCCACTAGGGAACTGCTGTCGGGGGGTTATTTTCTTTATGTAATAAACAGGACGGGAGATTACTGCAAACACTGAATTCAGTCAAGCAATGATGTCCCCACTTCTAAGCTAACATAAAAAGCAGTGGAAACACACACAGTAAGAATGCTGGAAAAGGCACTGTGTGTTGTCGTCTTCAACTGGGCACACTTGGCATTTTTATCTTTATTCAGATGCTTCTTTTAGGCCAGATTATACCACTGTAAATCTACGCAAACAGCTGTAAGCAACGGTACAGTACCTCCCTTGTGAACACCTCAGTATTACAGTGATGGTCCAAGAAATGTCATCTTGCAGTAGCATTACTGCAGTGTTTTGGAAGGGTAGCGTGCTACTTTAGGGGAAAAATCCATTTTCTGCATAATTTTCAAAACTACTGAACTTCAGTTTCCTGAACTTGGGAACCAATAGATACAAGATCCTAACTAGGCTTTGAGATACTTTACACAGAGTATGTTTCAGTAGTAGATGTGGCCTTTATACATTGAAATTCTTTGGCTCCYGAAGAACAGCGTGTTTAATGAATCGCAGAAAGAAACAAGAATCACGGTAGTGGTTTCAAAATAGAAAGTTACTGAGGGACTCTAAAAGAGGGACCACCCCCCCAACACACACCCCCCCCCACAATTTTTGGTGTCATAACATACACGTGTTAAGTGTGTGTCTGTACATGTTCTTCTGGGTGGGAGCCAGCAGGAGAGGCAGGGCAAGCTTTCCTATCCGCTTGTGTTGAACCAGAGCAGCACAGTTCCCGCCTTGTCTATGGCCTGTCTCCCACCCTGATGGAAAGGAGAGGTTTCTTCATCAATAACATGACAGTATGTGCATTGTCATGTGTGGTTTATGTTCTTCATTGTCAAGCATTTTCCCAATCGTTTTTGGTGAGAGAAATCTGACCTTTTCAACCCAAAAGCTCTTGAGGGATAATATTTTTTATTTTTATGTATATATAAAATATATGGATATATTAGATATATAATTAGAACAAAGAGCAAACACACAAACTATCTCCAAAATACAGAAGTCTCCTGACTTCATCAATCCCAAAGGAAACCAAGATTAACTTTGATTTCCCTGGGAACAGAATCCAGCCCTTGACACTGAATATTCCTTGACAGGTAGTTGTTATTATAGAGCAAATTTTCAAGATGTGACTAGCAAGCTCTTCTAGAGTAMAACAAACCACATCAAACACGTAAGGGATATCTTGGCACTTAATACTTGAATTGCCAAATGCAAACCAGAATATTTCGGAGAAGTAAGACCCAGAAAATAATGGGAAAAGGAAAAAAAATACAGATTAATAGCAAAATTATATTTTATCATTGTCTTATTGGGATGCAGCAAACTACCAGTGACGTTGCTGTACTCTTGTAGAGTTGTGGCGAGGGATCTTTTCTGTGCCTTTTCAACCAGAAAAGAGTAAAAGAAAGGTGTGGTGTTGGTGTGTTTGTTTTTTCCCATGAGAAGTCAAAATCCGTAAATACTTATGTATTGAAGTGGATGATGCTGCAGCCAGAAATACATTCTGTGGCATGTTCATTTTCCTGTAGCCAATTTCTGGTCCGAAAGCGATGACAACACCCTAGCTATTTGAGAACTGGGTCTCTGGATATGCGCTTTATAAGCATCGTCTGGTGTCATACACCTGTATTAAGATTCAGGGGAAGAAGTTTCTGTGAAAAAAAATCATTGCTTGGTGCAAACTTCTTTTTCAGGGATCCATGGAAAAACTTCCTCCCTGCTTGCATTCCAGGGAATCGGCGGTTGGCTGTTAAAATATCACTGAAATGCCTTTCGATTGGTAAAGCAGAACCAAGAATGTGACATGGACATTACTGCTTCTCTACAGAAGCTGTTACAGCTGTGGAGGGAACCTAAACTTAGTTGTTGACACACTGTTCTTGAGAACGACAAAAGAGATTGTGTTCGTTAGGCCAACCCCATCATTCTTGCTAAAAGCAGTCTCAGGTTTCCATGTATATTTTCAAATCAAATTAGAAACGCTGCTCCTGAGATCTCCTTCAGCTGACAGTGACGGATTGCACAACCTGATAAATAGTAGGCATTCCTAGAAATGTCCTAATACCTCAGTCGCCACAAGTGGTTAGATAATAAAAACATACCCAGAGCCATGTATTTAAATTAGCAGAGAGCTTTACCTCTTCCTCTGATAATGTCCACACCTGGGGAGCGGCCACTTCTCAAACAGAAACAGGAAAGGTTTGTTCCTCGGTTGTTTTTGAAGCTAAATGCTATTATTCAGTCATGGTGGATTTCCTCTGGCTAGTTTTTTATCAGCTATAATTAAAACAGCCACCTCCTTTTACTCAGCTCTCAGCACATACTTACACAGCTAGATCTACAGTACGTCAGCCCACCAGGAGAATCTTTGTARCTCTACCTGTTTCTTACCTAACTCAGCTGTAGAAGAAAGCCAGAGAAATGGAAAAACAGGCTTACTGGCCTTAAAAAAAGAAGAAAACCCACTTAAACTCATATGGTTGCAGAAATTAAATTACCCAGGTTTCCTCCACCCACTGAATCAGTATAGTCTTCACATTAATGTTGCGATTTTCTTACTCCAATTGCATGCTAAAAATGCAGCAGAATACAACTGGGGAGACTGGGATTTGATGCCATAATCCAGGAATCCGGCACATTTCAAAAATGTAATTCATATTGGAATGAGCTGTTTTGAGGGAGGGAAGTGAAAACTGCTCCACGGAGCGTGTTCTTGTTTTGTGCCCTCTGCCCCAGTAACGGGCTGTTGTGTTCCAGGGCTCAAACACGCGGCTTCYGTCTGGGGAGCGGGGGTTTGCTCGGCCGTTTGATCTCACATGCGGACAAAACTTTCACCCGGTGCAATCTTCATAGCAAAAGTTGAGCATTCAGTCAGATACCAGGCCTTCAAATCAGAGGTGGGTGGAAGGAGACATCCAAACAATTACTCCCTTAATTGGCTAATACTTTGATAACGTGGCTTTGCGGTGATGAGTCTTTTTGCAGTCTCTGACAGCAAATGAACATAGCAGAGTCAGGACTGAGACATTCTGAAATGTGCACAATCCAAAATTACAAGAAAGAAAGAAGAGCTTTTAACACTTAGCCCTCTTCTTAGATTCGTAGACCCTTGTTTCCTTCTCCTTAGTGATGTTAAAACTATGATATATAGAGATTTGTGATAACRTAGTTCAACACAGGAATACTCTCCTGTTGGTGAAAACTGAAATGGAACAGAGCTTATTCTAATTTCTGGGCAAGGAATCGTGTCTCAATGGATAGTAAAAAGTGTTTTGCTTAGTGCTAAGACAGGAAACAATGAGTTGCAGATAACGTAATTTACAATAGATGTGAATAAATTATTGTCCGTATTAAGCAATAATGACAATTTTCCTTTTTCACAAAGTTGTTTATACAGGCAGATGAAGCAATATTAGCTAATTTGCTAGAAGAGTTACAAATGAATACAAAGTAATGAAGACATCATCAGTACCTTAGTAGAGAATCTTGTATAAGCACAGACAATTAGTACGGCAGCTAAAAATGAAGTCTACAGAGACAGTTCTCGGAGGAGAAATAAACTTGATCAGAAAACAAATAACTGTGGATATCTGAAGGGGAAATGTGAATGTACCAGTTGCCTATAYGGCAAGTGAGTAGTGAAAAATGGAGACACATGCTGTGGCCTGCACTTAGGAGAGTGAAGTTTTGCCTCGTTAGGTGCCTTTACTGATGTGTTGTCTTTCCTACAGCTTTTCTTCAATGCTGGTTGCCTTCAATTACAGTTTTGACAGCARAAGTTCCTTTGCTATTCTGCAAAAGCGAGATAGCATTAAAAACTACCATTTGGGAAGGCCAAAAAATCATATAGATTCTACCTAAGTTGCAGCCCCTGCAGTGTTTCTCACTAATCCCCATTTACCAAATTGACCTTTCAGTGTTTCAGAAGTAGCTAGCGTGTATCACTGACCTGACCACCAAACCCTCTATCTCCAGCTGCTCACATACCCAAGGAAAACACTGGTTTCTCTGATATGGTGCAAGAGATGGGGAAGAGGGGAAGCATGCTCTCGAACTCTCAACTTATTGTACAAACCTTTGAATTTTCTTCCTTGATAATTTGTGCTAAATTTGGGCATGGACCAAAACCCTAGCTCTGCAGCATTTCCCCTGTACTTTGATTCAATGTTCAAATGTTCATGAAGCAGGTTCACGTCGAGGTTTGTCCCTTTGTTCTCAGAGGTTTGCCTGGCTGCTGCCTTTTGCTCTCTCTTCTGCCTCTAAGAAAAACTGATGTTATCTTCTAAAGAGAAAACGCAAGATTGTATTTGCAGCCGAGGATTTCCTGTGTGCCTATCCCCAGCCTGTGCAGTGACGGCAAGGAGTAGCTTTACGTGGCTGCACTTCTTCAGAGAGCTTTAAGAATAGTCCTTGCACAGAAGCTGAAGAAATCCCCAGCTACCGGTGCCTTTGATCTCAGATAAAGGTCAACCTGTCTAGGAGAAAGCGTGATCGGAAATGCTACCTCACATCGTCCTTCACTTTCTCTTCCTCACCCCGAAATGATTCACTGTACCTTTCAGGGCATGCCTTCACCACAGCACCTATGGTTTTCACTTCAGCTCTTCAGACTAGTTTTATTTCATCTCATACACCTACCAGCTGAAGCCAAGGACCGCCAAGATTTTCAGTGAGCTGATAAGAAACTGTCCACAACGCTTATTATTACAGCAATGTTTAATAGCTATTGCAGGATTTTGTTGGTTTGTTTGTTGGAGTTTTCTTTAAATATATATATAGGCCTACTAGTGTAAGTGTTAAAAATTCACAGTTATGCAAGTGCATATTGTTTCCTCGCACCGAGAGTTTCTGAGGCTCTCCGAGCACGCTGTGGGTCTTGAGCCTCCCAAACACTAACACCCGCAAAGTTCCACCTAGCACAACGTCCAAGTTGCTGACGCACAAAGCTTTTGGGAGCTGCAGATCCCGGTTGCTTCTCACAACACCCACCTCTGCAAGATTACCGCTGCATGGCTGGTGGGGGAAATATATGACTTACACATTCTACAGGTAAGACTGGTGCAATAATTTTGTTTATAATTTTGTGATACATGCTAATGTGTGGGKTTTTTTTTTAAATTGCTTTTGAATTCCTGTATAACTTCAGAAATGTTGTTACAGCTGTGAAGATTGGTTATTAACTGACAAATAACTTGCGTAAAGGTAAACAGTTTCTCTGCTGAGCTTCCTCAAAGCCATATTGGCTCAAGATAGTTATCACCACAGAAGATGAGTGACAGGAACGGTAAATATCGAATGCTTCAAGTACAGGCTGTTTGTCACCTCTTCCGTCTGAAATGATACTGTGCTGATGGATAGGATAGTTCTTGCTTTTCACAGACTAAGCCACCTCGCACTGCTTAGAAGGAGGAATGAAGTGCCAGTGTCTGGGACTGAGTACGTGTCCTCCTTCTCGACTGGGATCTGTGCCTTAGCAGGGGCTAGGAGATGCCGCTTAGGGGGAAATGCGTCCAGGTGGGATGCAACATGGAAGCAGTGTTACTCRTTACTGATAGTGGGAGGATCACAGTTTATCCAATTTTTATTGGGTATTTTGGATATTTTATCCAAAATCTTTACAAAGGTGTAGTTCACTACCTAAAAAAGGTCAGTCAAGCCACCTAGAGATGAAAGTCGCTTCTGGGTGTGGATTAGGAAGAAAAACAATCAAAAAACAATGATGGACTCTGCTTTTATTCTGTACAACACATATTTTGGCACGCTGATGCCTGCAGGAGGGAGAAGTAGCATATGATTGCAGAAGGTGGAGATTATCTCCAGTACATGATCCTCAAAGTGAAAGCGGAAACAGGGATTGAATCACGACTATCAGCCATCATTCAGTCTCTTGAACCTAATTCTGGGAGGTTTTTCAGAAGGATTAACTTTGGGCATAGAGGGCTCATCTCTTTTGACTTCTTTTGTTGTCAGTGGAGAGACAGGCTCCTGTAGARGACTGTTTGGATATGGAAAATAACTTAGTTGTGTTGGATTCCTGTCTGTGTGTCAATCCTCAAATTAAGGTTGTGCCAGGATGTAGTCATAAGGTGTGTCAATCCTCTTCCAAGTTGCCAATTTATTCTCCAGAATTTTAGCTCTCCTTTTTCTAACAAAAGCTTCTCGCTGCTATCATTTCCAAGAAAAATCTAATGAGATGACTTGCGTGACATGCAGGCATGTTTGCTAGAGTCTGTGGAGAGCCTTCTGATATAGCTGTAGGGTTTTCCCTCGTTTCAGTGAAGTGTTAATTCGGGTGCCAAGTGATAGTAAACTGCTGCCAGTGTTCTTGGTTATTTTACTGACCCATTTAAGCCCAGTATTGTATTTCTAAAATCAAGCTCTTAACGCTTGGCATAGTTTTTTAAGGTAGTACCTGCTTTAGGGATATGAAAGGAAAGGTGTTAAGGAATGTTTTTACAGCAGTATCCTAGGAAAAATACATACGGACTTCTGTGAGAAGACAGTCAGTTGCTAAATGCAAGTATTGCCAGCCATAGAGCAGAGCCCTGCTGACCCAAAAGGCTCGATTACCCACCGCTCACCTACAGCTCACCTGCTGCTGCCTCCGATGCTCCCGCTGTCGACGTCGCTGCAAGAACTGCTGTACGTAGCACACCTGCATAAATGCTGTCTTCTGGCTTGTCGTTATTCAAAACAGAGTTGTTTASTGAAAGAAATCTAAAATCCAGCAGGAGAAGATAGATTTGCACGACTAAGCACTACTCTGCAGGAGTAATTTTTGTTAATTTTCTTAGTCATTTTTGTTCTTCRGTAGGAATTTTTGTGATAGGTTCCAAAGTTTTCAGACGGATTTAACTGAAAACAGTTTTGTACTTTGTGCTTGTAGTGTGTCTGAGAATGCTTTTGGTGAGCAATCACATTTTCTAATTCCCCTAGTAATATTAATGATGAATTGGGATATTTTTATGACCATGCCAAAGATTTTTATGCTGCTGGTTGTCACTTGAGCCTCTGTAATTGAAGAGACAGTATTTATAGTTTGTCTATATCAATAGTCTGTTAATTACAAACTTAGAAGTATTAGTGATATTCAGTATATTACCTTTAATGCATAAAGATTTTATTCCACGGAGAAATATGTGGCTGAAGTAAAGTTTTTGTACGATGATGGAAATTAAAAAAATGTAGTTTGGGTATTTTCTTTCCAAGCCTAACGAAGTTTAATGAAAAATAATTGCACTACATCCATGAGTGTGATCTGGGCAGACAGACTATATCACAGAAGAATACCTTTGTACTGGTATCTTCTTGTTTGTAGGGATTATTTGGTTTTGGATGAATGGTCCTGCTAACCAGCTCCACGTATTCTTAATACAAATTTTTTTTCTTTGGGGCAAAGGTGGGAGAATATGATTTTTGTGAAAGAGATTGTAAAACGCCAGTTAGAACGTTTCAGGTAAGCTTGGGGCTACAGCGATGTTTAGCCAAGCACTGAAGTCTCAACTGTTCCAATACATAGCATGTTGTTATGAAATAATTCTCAGAATTTTGATTTCTTTTTACGTAATTTTTCCATGTTCTTTTAGTTGCCTTTTAAAACACTTTAGTCACTCAAAAAAAACCCCCAACCATTTATCAAAGAGAGTATTTGGCCATAAAAATAATGGCATTGAAGGCATCACTGTGATCTCTTCAGCACCGTGGCAGAAATGCAGTGATGAACTTCGGATGGGACCTTGCAGAGTCCGGGCTGGAAAGGCGGGAGAGAAAGCGACCGGGTCAACTGCGTGACCTGTCGGTGCTTCAGTGCCATCTGTAAAACGGTAGGAAGAGCCGTTTCCTATCTAATGGAAGGACTGCAAGGGTAAATGCGTTCTGCGGTCCTCAGCTACCTCTTTAATAGGCTGAAAGAAGCAGAAGCATTTGATGAATATAAATGCTGCTCCACCTGCCTAGACCCTGCTTGAAAGACGCTGATGCTAAAACACACAGAGAAATCTCTCTGTAACGTTATCAGAGGAGTGTTGCGGAACCTAAGCCCGACAACACGGTCTTCTGTCAACCGGTACCTAGAAGTAAGCGCGTTCCCTCTACCCGTGCCTTCACCTGCGCCTCCGGTTCGGGGCCCGCTCTCACCGGGGAAGTGCGTGCGCTGCGGGGACCCCTTTAGCTCGGCAACCCGCGCTTAGCACGGCCGGGGCCCGGGGCAAGCCCCGCGGCGCTGCCCCCCCGGCGCTGCCCCCCGGGCCCCGCGGCAGCCCGCTCCTCCGCGCTCCCCCTGCCGGCCGGGAGCGGCGGGCGGGGGCGGCCCGGGGCCGGTGGCGAGCCGCGGCCGCCGCGACAGATCACCGCGGGCGGGGGGGAGCCGCCACCGGAGGAGCCACGGCAGCGGCGGCGAGGGACAGGCCGGCTCGCAGCCCCGCCGCCGGCTCGCCCGGGGGGCCGCGGCGGCGCTGGTCCGGCGGGAGCGGCCGTGACCTGTGCGGGAGCGGCTCCCGGGAGGGCGGGGAAGTCCACTCCGGGATTTCGGGGGCGCCGCGGAGTGACACATTGACATCACGGGGGCGCGGCCGGGCGGCGGGCGGGGGCTGCGCGCTGAAAGGCGGCGGTGCGCGGCCGGAGTCACTCCGGAACGGCGGCGGGGCAGCGCGGAGCGGGCGGCGGGACGGCGCGGCTGCCTACACTGCCCGGGCTGGACTCCGCGCCGGGGCCGCCAATGTGCCTCGGGGAGCAGGCGTTCGCCTTGGCCTTAGGTAAGCCCGGGCGGTGCTCGCCGCTCCCCCCCCCCGCCCCCCCTAAGCCGGATCAGGTGCCGGGGGTGCGGGCGGGCAAGCGAGGGGCTTCCCGCAGCCGGCGGGGAGGGCGAAGGGCTGAGGGGTGGCCGGGGCAGCGGCGGTGCGAGCCGGAGCGCTGCTTCGCCGGCGCTGGCTGGGAGGTGCGGGCGAGAGGCGAGCTGCCCCGGCTGCTCCCCGCTCCCCTCCTCCGCACGCCGGGCGCTCGGTGTGGGCTGCGGGGAGCGACCGCCCGGCGGGGCTGCGGGCGGGAGAGCCGGGGCTCTCGGCTGCCTGGGTGAACGGCGTTAACCAGTCACAATTTGCTGGTAATTATAAAACTTCCCGTTGGGTAATTGTCTGTCTTGCCTAACGCGGGGATCTCACTTGCGTGCCGGAGCCGTCTTTGATCCTCTCCAAATGCCGAGGAGGCTCCGGAGATTTTCGTGCAAGACTTTTGTGTCCAGGGCTGCCTTACGTTGCCGTTCTCTCCCTGACGTGCTGACCGTGCTCCAAGCCTGTCAATCAGCCTCCAACAGCAACAGCAAGCACATGGCAATTTGCAGAGAGCTCGCAGAGCCATTACGCTCTGCCCGTAGCTTYGCTTGCAACTTGCTGAGGTGTGCCTTGAAAGCAAGTGCCTCTTCGTGATTTCTCTCAAAAAAAAACAAAAACAAAACAACAAAAAAAATCTCTCGCACTAGGGGTTGTGGTTGCACGTTGCCAGAAGGGACTCGCGGCAAGGACCATGCGGTGAAGCCGAGCGCCGGACCCGGGACCGCTGCCGTGCACTCACCCCCCTCCCAGCGTGGAGGCATCGCCCGGGACTGCTCCAGTCAGAAAAGGGAAATACCAGCCCGAGCAGGAGCCTCGCATTCCCCGCGTCTTCTTGGAGACCTTCTTCGCAAGCGCCCCGCGCTGCCTGAACCCTGCTCCCCGGTGTCTGCGGCAGCCTGCAGCTGGCTTACGCTCGCTCGAGAGACGGGAGTTTGCAGCAGAAAGGGCTTGATTTGTTTCCCGTCACCGCCAGGCCGAGGGACTCGCGGCCAGAGGAGAGCGCTTCTTCCCCCGGCGTCCCGCGGGCACGGAGGGGTCTGGCTCCGCGGAGGAGCGGGTTAGGGGAAGGCGGCCCGCTGAATGCTGGCCCCCGAGAGAGGAGGGCCGCGGCGGGCAGCGGAGCTGGATTTTCCTCCGCTCGCCGAGTAGGACGTGGAGATCCGCGAGGGCTTTGCGGAGACGAGGAGCGCAGCCCGCCTGCCTTCCCCCACCCCGCGGGGCCGGGAGGGCGAGGAGCCGGGGCTGCCGCCCCGCCGTCACCCTGCCCTGCGGAGCTGCCGCCCCGCCGCCCTCCGCCGAGCGGATTCGCCGTCGCTAGCGACTCCTTGGAAATCAGTAAGTGGGGGACTCGCCGTGCTTTGACACCGGAGCCGAGCGGGGCGCGGGGGCGGCGCAGCCCGGTGCCTTGCGCGGCTGGAGCGGCGAGCAGGTGCCGCGGGGCGCAGCCGCACGGCGCCTGCCCGGCCCCCCGCCCGCAGCCCCCCTCCAAAGAACCGAAATCCCGCCGGGATGGGGCATCCGTGGGCAGAGGGCGGGGAGCAGGGGTCGGACGGGAGCGGCGCGGTCTGACGGAGCCCGCGGCGGCCGCTGCCCGGGCTGCCCCCGGGGCGCGGGGGGCTGGCTGCTGCTCCCGGGGCCGGCCGTTAGGCGGGCGGAGCGGGGCGCCTCGCCTTGGGGACCGCGGTGGGCTGAAATCGAGCATAACGTTAGAAAAACACCCCGACACCTCCTCGCCGGCGGCGCGGGGGGGCTGAGGGGCGGGCGGGGGGCGAGCCGGCGGGGCCCGAGCCGCGGCGGCGGGGAATCCCCGGCGCTTTAGTGGCCGGTCGGCCGGGCGCTGCCGCTTTAAATGCCGGGAAGTCCGCCCTCCTGAGGCAGCGCCGACCTCGGTCTCT
>JASVER010000042.1:7746285-7757721 GCA_030449065.1 Oceanodroma leucorhoa
CGGGGCGCAGAGGGCGCCGCGCCGCCGCCCGCCCGGGGCTGCCCGGGGCGGGGAGGGGAGCGGAGCGGGGAGGGGAGGGGGGCTGGGGGGCTGGTGGCCTTTGCCAGCGGCTGCGGGGACAGCGGGGGCATCGCCGAGGTGCGGGGAGGGAGCGCCGGGAGGCGGTGGAGGCACTGCGGGCTGTGCTGCCCTGGCTGCAGAAGCATGAGGTCTCTCGCCGTCTTTGCTGTATGTTATTTTATTTTATTGGCCGGGGGGGAACCAGTTTAAAACTTGTTTGCACGGGGGTGGAGGTGGTTTGTTCAACCGTGCCGCTCTCTCCCCGGGCTGCAGCTGGCCTTGTCAGTCTGCCTGCCGTGTTGATGTTGCGCTTTCCCCCCAAAGATGGCACTGGATGTCTTTCGCATTTTTCTTGGGATATTATTTTTCATCCCCTGGGGACCCCAGCTCCTGGTTGGTACAGCTGTAAATCTTTCCCTTTTCACATTCATTCACCCTTGGTCTGTTGTGGATTTGTATTCAGAGCTTGTGAAGGAGGCAGCTTGTTATGTGGGGTGAAATAGACGTGAACGTGTTTGGTTTTTTGTTTCCTTTTTTTCCTCTTAATCTGGCGACCCTAAAGCCCACGCAGGTGACATTAAATGTAAAATGAAATCTTTGACTGCTGGATCAGCACAAAGACTTTGTGTCCTGGCAGAAGCTGTCGCTTACCATTTATTAGGGGTCAGAGTGATAAAGATGCTAACTACCTGTTAGAAGAAAAACCTTTCCTGCTCTTTTCCCTCCCTGTGCTTCCACGCCGCTGTGCCTTTTTCTCTCTGGAGACCAGCTCCGTGCCAGCTGTGGTCTGGGTAGGCAAGACAGACTCTTTCTCCTGATTATTGGATGAGTTTTGGAAATACTTGATAGCACGTACCTTGCTCCTCTTTCAGGTAAACACGTATGACATCTCTGGGGGAGTGAAAAGGGACTTTTCCCCCAGCTGTCAGTAAAGCAGTTTATTTTTTTGATTCTCTATATAAATGTGGCATTTAGATACTCGTCTGATTTTTTTATATAGGCACAGAACTGTCACGGCGGTTTTCTCAGTCAGCGTTGYGATCTTCATGTCGATAGCTAGGCAGAATGAAAAGGAATGAAAATGCGTAACATTTATTTAAAAGATAGACTAGATGTTGTATTTGAGAAGCTTTTAATCTGTTTGTTTTGTGAAAATGGATTTGTTCTTTGATTGTGTTCTGAGGTTGGATTTTTTTTTTTTTTTTTCTATCATCTGCTCTTAACATTCTTATGAATCCTCAGGTATTTTTTATCTGACACCTAGTTCATCTTAGCCTTCTTTACCCCTTCTTCTTTCACACCCTGGTCAGAAAATACTTGAAAACGGGCTGTTTGCACCCTAGCTTTAATTTTATAAGCAGCGGCATATTAGATTTGTATGCTGAGTTACTTTCTTATAGAAAATATCTTGGCCACTTGACAGTACTTAGTTCGAGACTCTGTAATGCACATACGTCACCGTACAAAGGAGACTTCCCAAATGTACTAGGAGGCAAATCTGTTGAGCTTTCTGATGCTGCACATTCAGACAGAAGAGAGAATTGTGCATGTTCTTTATTCTGCCGTACAGAACATGAACCTGGCAGTGTTCTTGCCTGATTCCAACTTAGTTTTGGGGGCATTCGGAATTGCTATCGCTGGTTAGACAGACGTTGAGTTCAGCAGCAAGTGAGAAGCACTTTCCATGGCTTGCCAAGTAAGCATACAGGTTAATATGGGGAATTTTTAATTTTTTTTTTTTATGGCATGGGGTCTCCTTTGCATTCCTCATCTATGACGCCATACCTGGACTCTCCCCATGACTGGACTTTGGCCAGATCCTCAGCGTTGTTGTAATCCCCTGCTGAAAGAGATCAGTACTAGGCTAGGGCAATTTGTGGTTTGCCTTATCATTTCTGTTTTCAAAAAGTATCCCATTCTTTATTCCTCTTTTGCCCTTGATCTTGTGTATGTGTGTATATATGTACACACACAATGTTTATTTATACCTTCTGTCTTATTATTTTAGGATTTCAGATGCATGCCAGGTTCCCACTGAATGCCAGAAGTAGAGATCACTACAGATGGAGCCCCAAAGTCAACATGGCAGTGGTGGTTCACTAGTGGTGATTCAGCAGCCCTCCTTGGACAGCCGGCAACGGCTGGACTATGAAAGAGAGAGCCAGCCAACAACTATCTTGTCACTGGACCAGATCAAGGCGATCAGGGGCAGCAACGAATACACCGAAGGTCCATCTGTGGTGAAAAAATCCGGGCCGCGGACAGCACCGAGGCAAGAGAAGCATGAGAGGACTCACGAAATTATACCGATTAATGTGAATAATAATTACGAACACAGACCCAGTCATGTGGGGCACGTGGCACATCAGCATAACGCGAGGGCTCCCGTCTTGAGCAGATCAACCAGCACGGGGAGCGCGGCGAGCTCCGGGAGCAACAGCAGTGCCTCCTCTGAGCAAGGGCTGCTGGGGCGGTCACCTCCATCCAGGCCGGGCTCAGGCCACCGATCCGATCGGACAATCCGGACGCAGCCCAAGCAGTCGTCTCTGATTGTAGACGATCTGAAGGGTCCTTTGAAAGAGGACTTGACGCAGCACAAGTTCATCTGCGAACAGTGTGGGAAGTGCAAGTGCGGCGAGTGCACGGCGCCCAGGGCCCTCCCTTCGTGCCTGGCTTGCAACCGGCAGTGCCTGTGCTCTGCGGAGAGCATGGTGGAGTACGGCACCTGCATGTGTTTGGTCAAAGGGATCTTCTACCACTGTTCTAACGACGATGAAGGGGACTCTTACGCGGATAATCCCTGCTCTTGTTCCCAGTCACACTGCTGTTCTAGGTACCTGTGCATGGGAGCCATGTCCTTGTTCCTGCCTTGCTTGCTCTGCTACCCTCCTGCGAAAGGATGCCTAAAACTCTGTCGAGAGTGTTACGACCGCATCAATCGTCCGGGTTGCCGATGCAAGAACTCCAACACGGTCTATTGTAAACTGGAGAGCTGCCCCTCCCGGGGTCAGGGCAAGCCCTCATGATTTTTGGAGGGAGGTTTACTTCCTCCAACTTCAGTTTTTCAGGTTGTAGCTGATTATTTTTTTTCTTTCTTTCTGTTTTTTTATTCCCTCCCCCATTTTGGGGGGGGGGGGCTGTTCTTTTGCTTTCCTTTCTGCCTCCCCCACTTCAAATACACAAGTTCTTCCCTTTGCATCTTTGCTCTCYTCTTCCTATTGACCTGGCTGAGTGTGGAGCGTTTTACGTAGTCATTGCTGCTCTTTGGTAAGTGTGGACCTGGTATCTGCATCTGCCGCTCACTTTGGCAGGGTCTTTTGAGTTTGTAACTGAACCACTCCTGAAAGAGACAGTGAGGGCTCACTGGGCTCTTGAAGCTTCTTGCTCTGTGAATATCTTCCCAAAGATGTTTTTTGTTCTCAGCAATTTATTTTTTTTTAATTTTTTTTTTTCCTTAACCCCCTGGGTATCAAGGAAGAATAACTTTCATGAGTGAGCTGGATTGTGAAATAACTTTTTGCGTGTGTTCTTTCTGGAGAGGGATGTAAAATAAAGGCTTTACCAAATGAAAGGCCTGACTCTTCTATAAGCAGCCTGCTTTTTTTTTTTTTTCCTTCCCCCCCTCCCCCCCTTTTTGTCTTAACTTTTGGAACATTCTCAGTCCTGAGAATTACCCTGCCTCCTTATTTTACATTTGCAACGTAACTTCAGTTTTTGCTACGCTATGTAGATCTTCACATTGGAGACATTATGGCTGCAACATACTCATTTGTTTCTTTTGCTGTCAAATCTTTGAAGGATATTGCTCACTCCACCCCCCTACTCCTGTTTTTATAGTCTATCAGTACCAGTTGATATTAAAGTTGGTGGTGTTCATATATCCAAACAGCCTTCAGGTGTCATTGAGTCACCTAAACATTCTTGAATCCTTAAAGTTTCTTGTGATCCTTTGGTTTAGTGAATTTAGCTCTGCTCTGTACTTTATAATTTTATTCTGTCCCTGTTTTATTGCCTTAGCCACAAATTGTGGTCCTTTTTTGTATATTTTATGTATAAAACACAAAGTTGAATCCCAACTATTTTTAAGACAAAAGTCTGTTAAAACTTTTTTTATTGTAAAGAATATTTATTATGTGAATCTCTATTATTTTATGATATTTATTGCAAAAGACTTTTGAAAATGTACTCATGTCTGAATATAACAAAATATCAATACTTAACGAAATAAGGATGACACGAAGAAAGTACATATGTTAACTATAATGCAGAAAATATATTAATTAATGAAAATGGCTCTTGAGTTCTTTTGTTATAATGACAGGTTGTGAGCTACATATGCATATTGCTGGGTTCTTGGGGTTTCTCCTCCTTGCGGTCTATCAGGTAGCAWATAACTTCCTATTGATCCTTCAAAACCACTAGTCTGTGCTCTAGTTTACCTAATTTTAAGTTTGCCAACTATATATCAAGTAAGTTTTCACTAWGGGATATTTAATACAATTGAATGTATACGTTGTGCTTAACGGTGCCAGGAAGTGTAGGCCCTATTTATTTACCAAAGCATTTGGAAATACAGTTGTGGAGAAGGAAACCATAACTTCAAGGTTTTTTTGTTTCCTAAAGAATGCCAAATTATAACATGTAAACCTATTTTAAATTTTCCTATATAGAACTTCTTGGCTGGTTAAATTGTACGTGAACTGAAGTAATGAACCTACCAAGCTCAAATCTAAATAAAAAGCAAGAGGCAGGATAAAAAATAATGGTTGTGTTGCTGTAGTTCGCTAGCTTTGAAATTTGTGTGTTTGTGCCGATGTCTGCGGCTCCCGTACCTTATCCCAATGTCAACTGAATCTATCTTCTGTCTTTAAATTAAAGGCTCTTAAGGGTGACCTAAGTGTCACAGCTACATGTGGCCATTTAACACATATTCAACAAAAAAGCTTTTCATTAAGAATGAATGGGGAAGCCTCATTCTTCTGTTCATGTGGGTCAATGCTAACATCACAATTCTAAAGTAAAGTTTATTAAATGGATGTAATTTCACATGGTATTCAGAGTAAGTGGTTCTAGAGAAACTCCACTTTAAGAACACAGTAATAACTTGACAAATGTGTCATATCTTGTGTTTTGAAGTCCTGCTGCTTTGAATTGCCATATTCAAGCTGTTCTGTCTCCTAGCATATTGATGATTTGAATAAGCTCGGCTGCTGTAGTTAAATCTGTCAAAGCTGATCCGGTGTCATATAACGAGCTGACTGAAAAGTTTCATTCTTTATTAAATGGCACGGATGACTTCTGTGAGGTGTAAAGTGAAATCATCATCTGGCTACATCTAGGAAACCACTTGCTCTGCAGTATACAGTTGGTGATGTCGCTCTCCCAGCATCAGCGGGACAAAAGTGACAGGCTGGGAGGCTTGTGGGGCGGCAGTGTATGTATACAGAGTCTGCTTTCCAAGATTTATTCTTCATGAGGTGAAGCAAAGCCAAGAGAAGAATGTTTCCAAGGAGTAGGCGACTTGCTTTGCACTACTTTCCTATCACCGATACTTCTCTAACAGTGGCAGCTGCAAACAGCCCTTGGGAGACAATGAAATCCTTGTCAAACAGTCACCGTTGGTCAGATACGACCATTTTTAAGACTGGGTACTGACACTCAAAAATACCGAGCCAACTGCCTTTTCATAACTGGGTATGATCCAGCTCTGTGTTGAGTAAGTTTGCTTGAAGGGTGTTAATTATTCCTCTTCAAGAAAAATGTTATACTGCTTACCTCTGTCTCCCTTTTTTTCAGCCAGGTGACTTCTGTGGGGGCTTGGTTTGGTTCCTAGCAGAAGAGAAGAAAGCCCAAAGGACCCACATGTATTCTGTCTTTAAATGGTTATCTTCCATCACGAGCTATGTCACAGCACTGTGTCAGTTTTCTTTAAAAAAGCAATCAACAAAACCTACGCTTTAGTTAGTCACTCTAACTAATGGTCCCTTTACTAACTAAACTTTAGGAATCACTTCAGGCTGCAGTTCCTTGGGAGGAAAATTTGACTTCGACCTACACGGCAATGAGAAGATAACCGTTCCTTGTATGTCTTAAATGGTATTCTMATTGCCAGGTGTAACCCAGAGAAGGCAGTGTTACAGCAATGAGAAGAATAGGTTTTCTTCTTGGGTTAGATGCTGTATCGTTTGTACTTAATATACATCTGGATATTTGAGTTCACTTTCAGGTCCTCTGGAATGTAGGGTTGTTGCCTTATGGAAATGACTGTGACTTCTTTCAGGCAGACAGATTTTGTTGTGTAGAACCACACGGGATTGCATGAGAGCAGATGAATGTCTTTCTAGTGGAAAAAAATTGAGCAAGCTGACAGATGGATGAAGTAAGCCTCCACAGCTTGAAGAGACAAAAGGTATTTTAAATATGCCCTAAGCGGTCAGTCATTATAATCTGTTCTACTTTCTACAATATAGCAACTGGAATGACCATCTAGAGATACTCTATTTTGTTGTAAGGGGGTTTGCTGAAGGCTAATGAGATTTCTGGCGATTAGGAGACTGAAGTGCAGATTTCAGTTCTTCAACCCAAAATTTGTCAGTGGGCTGTTCAGGTTACTTTCTACATGTCTGTGGAGTGCCAGACTGTCAGAGGTCCATTACAATGTAGATCATAAAAATAGTTTCTTAACCGTTTTCAGATAGCTTTGAGATCTTACTTTGAAAAATAAAGAGAACTCTGTATAAAACAATCATGTAATTAGGCGGTAAGTTCAGCTGACCTACTAACCTAATTGTGTAGGTTGGTGATGGATGTGAACAAGCCTGCCATCTGGTTAGACAGAGTCCTGAAATGTGTCGCCTGAGGTCTGGGATGAAGGAGGAAGGGAAGTCCCTCCAGCAAGCCGGAATTCAAGTCTCGGTTTGCTTAGAGTCTTGAAACTCGTGGTAAGAGATGAGTTTTGGAAACAGATGGTAAATAAGATTCCACATTCCCTGCCGGAGGAATACATTGCTAGGGTGAGAATTTGAGAGAGTTGGGGTGTTTCTCTAAAGACGGCTTCATTACACTAATGCTAGTGTGGATGATAGTGTTATCCGAGGGGGGATAATGCTTAACAAATGAAAAGTACTTGCTCTTGTTTATGGTTCCATATCATAAAGACAGGTGGGAGAGGATTAGCTCCTCATCTGTGATAAAGCAAATCTGTTAAGAGGGATTAAAAGGSCTAGATGAAGTGTTTTAATGGACTTATACGAAGTAATAGATTTTTGTCCTGGAGGAATGTTCAGGACTCACTGATACTTCTGTATTTCTTGTTATGCTAAAATTACCTCCAAATTCTAAGGAATCCTGATTAATTGTTGGCTTTCTTCCAGCTGGAGCATTTGTGTCAGTCATGGTGGTACTTCAGAAAACCTGGAATAAAATTGTGTTCTGCTAGCATACCGCTGGATTTACCAGCCTTACACAGTGCATGGGTTGCACAGGTCTTGTTCTGCTTAGCCTTCATCAGCGGGCAAGTTGCTTTCAGGGCAGCTCTTAATCATTTCTACTTCCTCACTGTGGTTGGTTTTTACCTTTCTTTCACTGATGGGAGTAGCCGAGGCATGGCTTCTACCCTTGGCATTAGTTACCTAGCCATATGAGCCCTGTGTTAACAAGCTCTATACTTACTGGAAGGATCTATTAAAAAAACTTCTAAGCTACCCTGGAAGTTTCCTTCAGCATGTTCTGCTTCCACGTTAGAGCACGGACACGGGACTGATGCCCCACTGTCCTGTGGGGGGAATAAGGATGGTCTGTGAGTTGGGCAGCAAGCACAGCCCACAGATCAGCTTTCTGGTGCTGTCTCAGCATTTAAAAATCCCAGCACAGAGTTATTCAGGCTCTTTGTGCACCCTTGCGCTGCGAATACTCGCTTGCTGCAAGTTGAGAGCTCTGGCAGCGCGTGTCCCCACCAGTAACCACAGTGCYAAAGCCCAGGCCCTCGCCAAACATTTGCAGGAGGCATCGATCCCTGCAAGCATTGCGATGACCATTAAACTTTTCAGTTGCATTTTCTGTGCCTGTGTATGTGTGCTTTGAAAAGAGCTTTGTTTTTTGCGTACACAGGTAGCAGTGTATGGGTACTGATCTTCTCTGACTTCAACTTGATTGGGAATACCTCGCCATGTCTACATACGTGTATTCTGTTAGATACTGTGTTTCTTGGCTGGAGGGTTAAATCCAAACTCGGTGTCTGTTAAAGGCTAGAAGAGGAATATGGACATACTCGCCACCACATCAGAAGCCAACACAGTTGGAACGAAGTGTTATTCCTGGGGTGATCTTTACTGCTCAGTTTATATTTGTGATAAAGAGATGCAGTGCTGTTGGTTTTCCCAGTATAATGCTTGCAGCCGCCACTCCTGCTTCTTCTGCTGAAGGTGTCTTGAGGTGAGATGCTTCCTCACTTACTTATTAACAAATACAAATACAGGACAGATTTCCTGCAGACCACACATGGTCTTATTTCTTAGGTTTAAGTATGTAGGGGTGAAGCCCTAGTCTTACTGAATAACTTTTGATTTTAGCTTCAAAAAAGGACCAGAAATTCACCTGGATCTTTCAATATTCCTGACATACGCACGTGACAATACTGTAAAAGGAAGGGGAATGGTGTACTTCCAGGGGAATGACATTGTTGYGCGTATTACAAGATTAGCTATCTTCAGCTTGAAAATGTAATTGTTGTGAATTGCTCATTTTTTGAAGAAAAGAAACATACGTTTGTTTTAGTCCTTGGAGAAAGGTGTGCCCGATAGCCGTGCCTCTCTTGCATGGTAAGCACGCCCCGTTTTGTAAACCTTTGTATACATGTACAGTGCTACGAATCTGAAAACAAATATCCTACAGAACACGTTGTCAAAAGGCACAAACGTTTGACAGAGGCTCTACCCCAAAGGGCTGAACCTCATTGTGTTTGTGCAATAAGGAGCACAATGGGACTCGCATCCTGCCTGACCCTTCAGGGTCGCTACCGTAGGATGGCTGGGTTTATACCACAGAATATTTCTTCTCAATGAAGTTGATGGATTTACACCGGTGATTAAGTTGGCCAAGCGACAGCGTACTTTTGCTGGGGCCTAATGCCACTGCAAGCCGTTCTGAATGGACTCGATAGCGGTGGTAGGGTTTTTTCCTTGTTTTCTTTTTTGTTTTTATTAATTGGGTTGGTTAATACAGCACACTGTCTTATGCATGTCTAGCATTCATAAGTGTTAATATGTTCTTTATATGATAAAGTAACTGTGASAAGTAGCTGGAATACCCTAAACATATGCTGAAATTACATAACTGATAAACTACTTAATGGATAGTTTAAATGAAACCGCCTGTCTTCTGGCGCATGCTTCGACTTCCGAACCATCTGACAATTCTTCCAGCGCTGTGAGGATTCCTCTTCCACGCTAGAAAAGTTGAAGTTACCTGGCCTGGTAAAGGTCCTCTCCAAGGCATAATTTCTTGTGCGGTGGTCAATTTGATGCTTTTGGATCTGTGCACTTTATGAGTAGGACACTTCAAAATGAAAATGAATAAACTAGTTGCCTGGAAGGAAGGGGGAAGTGCTGGGGCTTTTCTCTAACCTGGATGTTGGGAGATTGCACAGTACCTTCTTTTTAATATCAAGGTCTCCTAGCTGCCCCTGCTCAAAATGCATTTTCAGCCACGTCTATTTCTTATTAAAATCAAGTCTCGTTTATCCGACCCCTTCTTTTTAGAGAATAATTGTACACTTGTTCGTTTTTCTACATAGCATGCAAAGTTCTTCTGGATGAAACATGCTACGACTACATGAGCCATCTGTGCTACTACTGAGGCACTTGCTGATTTAATACATTTCTACGTGTTCTGTATCTCTTCTGAATCACGGTGAGGATGAGCCTGGTTAGTCAGGGTGGGAAATACAGTATAGTTGGATCTCACGATTTTGTTTTGGTCCAAAGTTCCCATCTAGGTATGAACTTTGCCAAAGTTTGGCAGTGCCTGGTGTCTGGTCTTGAGTTTACTGATCTGCAAGAGTATGCGAGGAACTACTGTTACAGTTGAAAATGCATCAATTAAATAGTCAAAGGGTCTCTCTGGGAGCAAGTGGTAGACATATAAGAAGCCCTTCTGGAGTCTCCATAGAGATTTTTATATGGGCTTTCAAATCTTGAGCTTCAGAGCCTGTGTGCTTGTTTTCCCCCTTTCCATTTCTTGCTCTGCACCTGAGCAGGAGCACTTGCCGTGGTAGTTCCAGAGTCATCCATCACTGCTGCCAGGTGCAGATAACATCCCCTGTAAACGTTAATACCTGATTTGCTGTTCCTGCTGACAACTCCAACACACTGGGGTTGGGATAACTTTATCTGTTCAGGTGGCAAAAATTGCAATATCTCCTTAACAAGTAGCTCAAAGCATTTTGCACTTGGACTTAAATTCTTGTAAGTCAACTGTTATGCCTGATAAAACAGCTCTGAGGAAAATATTTCCCTTTTGCTACTGGGAAACCTGAGGCCGGAGGGCTGTGTGGAGTTGGGCTGCGAGGCACTAGCACAACCAGAAGTCTTTGACTGGCAGTGTGGTGTTTTACTTACTGAGTCACTCCTCTGTGTGGAGMGGTGAACGGATGGGAAAACCTCTTTGTGCCTGAAACCGTAGCACTTTCTGGAGAATATTTATAAGCCGTATGTTGTAACATGCCATAGATGGTGTGTGCGTGCAGGCATTTGACTGTGATGGTTTAGAAGCAATGTTAATACTCCTATGGGGAAAAAGGYATGATCCTAACACAGGGACCAGTTTAAAATGTTCTTGATACAGCACGCTGTACAGTATGATCCAGTTCCACATTTATTACTTTTGGGTTGTTTTGGTTTTTTTTTAATAATATTTGAAAATGGCAGTGATCCTGCTCTCCGGGTGTCAGCGTTTAGGTATGTGGGAAACTAGGTAGGAACCTAAATAATACCCGTTACTTGCGGGGCTAGAAACTAGAGCCATATCCTATGGCCTTCTAATTAAAACTCTTTATTTCCACAGATTTATTCTGTGGGCCTTACTAAATAGATCAGCCTTGGGTTTCTAATGGTGACTACTCGAGGAGGAATGTAGCCTTTGTTACCCTGCATAGTCGGGAGCAGATTACCGGGCTGCCAATTTCCTGTTGCCTTTCAGAGCTGCAATTTGAGCCCTATTTGCTCCTGGCTCTTGCACAATTGAAAACAATGGGTGGCTTCTTTCAGGTTTCACTTCAGAGCTCTTAGAAACTGGGGAAGTGGCAAAAGCCCTACTTTACAGGTAATTAACAATAGATAATGTTTGCTCTGCGTGGGTTTTTTTTCTTTTTTTTTTTTT
>JASVER010000042.1:7757756-7769460 GCA_030449065.1 Oceanodroma leucorhoa
AACAGCTGATAAAGGTAGAAGTACACACCGAGCTCCCAGTATAGATACTGCACAAGTAGTCTTGTGGGTGCTGTCCCCGACATAACCCTAGCAAGATGATGGTACTGGGTCAAACGTACCTCCAAGCCAATAAACGAAAAAGCCGAACAGAAGAGCTGTCGGGTTGCCAGCAATGCTGGCGGCTGAGCAGCAAAGTCTGGACAAGCTCCCCGTTTCAATCAGCCCCGTATGCCAGTGGTTACTGTTGTGAACCTGCTCTTTGATTTAGGGCCCTTTTTTATTGTATCCTCTATCTACTTTATTAGGTGCACGCTTCTCATACCTTGTTGACGTTTATGTAGGATAGTTAAATGTTTTCTTGTGTATATTCAATTCTAGGAAACCACCTGTCCTGTAAAGTTTATCTTAAATACAGAAGCTTACCACATAAAGATATAAGTGTCTGTTGTTTAACCTTTAATGGAAAGCTGTGGACACCTAGGAAGGAGATGCAAAAAAGGTGACCTTGCATCGTTAATAGTATTTCTCTAAAAATGGGTTGGGGCAGACAGAAAATGTCTAAATTGGGATGCTCAGGCTCCTTACAGGCAGCAGGGAAGAGAGAAACATCAGAATAGTCATCTGCCCTCCAAAGTGAATTTTGTGTCCACACATTGTAGGCTGTGAGGTAGTATGCTGGCAAGTTTTGCAAAAAGAGATGGGAAAAATAAAAATGGACCTTTGCACATGCTGATTGCAGAAATTTCTCTTTGGGCATGTAGAGCTGACTATTTATTCGGCCTTCCGGTATATGTGGAAACTTCCTGAGGACGCAGGAGATTCGTGCACACACATAATGTAGTTACTTAGTATGTAAATGCCCACTTGCATTCTGTATCTGCCAACCTTATGCATCCAAAAACTGGAGGAGAGATGGAAAAGCTTGCTCTGGTAAAACCTGCTCCAGTAAATCCTGGCGAATACAAGTAGCACTACTCAAACTTTTGCTCTGGGTGAAACTGTTAGCAAACTGCACTTGCGCTCAGCATCTCTCCTACGTTTGCCCTCCCAAGGCAGCTTCTGGTTTTGTTTGTCTCTTTCTCAACAAGGGCCCCGTTTGGTGGTGGGACTGCTGACCTGAGAAGTTGCTGCCTCCCTTGGTAATGCTGATGCAACTGTTCATAAAACACAGAGTACCCAGGTGAAAGGAGGGGAAGGGACTTCTTGTGCTTGACTCTGGTGGCAGGGGAAATGTCGTACAGTGCCATACCTGGAGGCAGCACATGCTCTTTAGGGCTGCCTCCGTGTTAAATGTGCTCTCAGGCTCTGAGACAGTCATCTACTCTCCTTCCTTACTTCCCTGCCTGAAGACACAGCTTTGTAGGTGGTTACTGAGACTGCAGACATGATACTGGGCTACGAGCCAGAACAGGAACGTATCAAGCAGCGCTTGAGAAAATTCTGTCCGTGCACTCCATCCACATGCATTTGAACAAGTAAGCAAAATATTAAAAAAGAAATGAAAACAAGAAGCAATTCTGCACTTTACGCCCATGTTTCTGAGTTTCCCATGAGGCTCATAGAATTTCATTAGCGTTAACTGTGAACATGACTTTTGCTTCTTGTTCTCACCATCTGCAAGACTTGGAAAAACTGTCTGACTCAATAACCTACTTCTGTTTCTCCTCCTTCCTGTTGTAGCTGCCCCTCTTACTTCTACGACTTAAGTGATATCTGTTAGACTGTAAATCTTGCAATAGAAACTATCCCAGAAGGAGAAAAGAATGGCAGAGTTGCAACACTTTGGATGTACGTCTTCTCTAGAGTGGGAGCAGACGAATGGATGGCCATGCCCTCGGTTGCTGATCTTCATCGGGAGCTCTGAAAAAGAGGAGGGAGAGATTCTGAGTAGAGGCTTAGAGCCAAGCCGTAAAATTGCCTCACTTTGTTATGTGGTTGTGATTATATCCTCCTTTCTCCAGTTCCTTGCAGATAATTTAGGAAGATACAGGAGATATACATGAAAAAATTTTTCTTTCTTTGGATAACCACAATACATTTTAGCAGAGGTTCAATAATTTTGGCTTTTGCGACTACTGGTCCTGAATCTTGTACCCTTGTGTTAGGGAAATGTGAGCTGCTCTAGCCTTAGATGTATTTACATGTAACTTACATTGATGACATAGTTATATTTGTAAATGCAAGCTGCTTTGGACCACAACAGTCCACTTAAAATCCAGCCCCCCCGTTCTCTATTTCATTCTCTAGCAGTGTAAGCACCTCCGGTGTGCCTGCGCTTAGTTTATTAGGTTTATTAGATTCTGTTCTCCGGAGGGGAAGCAGAACTAGCCCTCGGTGACCAGCGTGCAGCTGCAGAGATCGGGCTGCCGTACCTCCGTGGTCCCCGCGCTGTTGGAGTCCTTCCCAGGTATGTGCCCATCACCTTTCCCACCTGCGACTCTGCAACGGTGCTTCCACTTGCTCTCGGAAAACCACACGCCTCCCTCAGGTGTCCAAGCCTGCCCTGGATGTTGCAGGTCTCTTTCTTTAAAAGGTAACTAAGCACCCGTTGCTAAACCTTGTAGAAATACTAATGTATCTGATCTCTCCCTCTGAGAGTTGGGAGATTCTCCTGTAAGGTTCAAATCTAAAAGTCATGAATGCGAACTTTTAGCACGGCCCAGTAAATGTGGCAAGGATTGCCTCACCAGTACAGGTAAGGGAAATACCAGCCAAAGCAGGAGGGTGCCCATCTCCTATTTATTTTCTTCCTCTTTCAGATTGAATTGATACCAAATCCAGGAGTTCCTGATTTATACTCCATTGTCGTGGAAGTGTGTATGTGCAGGTTACACGAACCAGCCTGTGTTTGTACACCTGAGAGAACAAAAATGCACTTTGCAGGTTCAACAGCTCCACGAAGAACAGAGAAACAAGTGCATTGGATTTAGTTGCAAATTCAGCTTAATGGATCCTGTGGGATGGGAGCCTGGAGTGAAGCTCACGAGTCCATATAAGGGCTACCTAAAATTTGGCCTTGTTCTCTGGACGATGCAGTCTCAAAATTTCTGAAAATCAAGTTAACTGGGTTCCTACGTATGGATTTCAGAAACTAACTACAGGCTACTGGCTTTAAAAATATTGACTTTGTAAGTCCATTTTGCCTTTAATTGATAACTTGAAATGGTCAAGATAAAGCCAAGCATGGACTCTGATGTGTAAGGGCCACATCAGTGAGAGAAGGGCTGGGAACGGGATGATTGCAGGGGTGCGAATGAAGAGGAGCACTTAGATGCATTTTTTTTGTCTATCTACACGGTTCGCACTTGAGGTTTTGTAAACCTTAATACTCTTAAAATTTGCTTTTGAAGTTTCATTGAAACTAGTTACACCAATGGGAAGAAAAGTGATTTTATGTTGTATGTGTGTTCAAGAAAGACAATTTCTTTGCCTCAAGAGAACATAATTATAACCCTTTTTTTTTCAATTCTTGTCCACCTGGAACTCGATACCATAGGCATTCACTGCATTTTTACTTCTGTGACAGGGGTAAGGGGCATTTTCTTCCTTTATTTTCTTTCAAACAACTCTCCTACCTTTTCCTGGCAGGGGATGATACTGCTCATCAGTACTTCTCAGCACAGTAGTTGACTTAGAATTGCTGAGATAAAATATACGTTTTCCCCTTATTTAATAATTATTTGCCATTTCACTGCAACTATCACTTCTCGCTTAGCACACACAGGTAAGAGTACAGGAGCCAGGCTGGTGCCTCTCAACTGAACTAGCTCTTATGTTCTTGCCGCCCAGCTTAATAAGGATATTGTAGAGCAAGAGAAGAGCCCAAGTTTATATTTTAATCAAAAGAAAAGTCAAACCAACGTGACTGAGCCAGGCTCAGGTGTTCTCTCTACCCAGCACCTCCTGCCACAAGCATTGCCACTGCCAGGGACTGTCTCTGCCGAAGGAACCTCTGCTCTGACCTGGAGGGTGCTGTGGCCAGACAGTCTGTTTCAGTAATTGGGTTGATGTTGCTAGACTGCATCCATGACTCTTTCAGCATTGAATTTATCTATAAATAAATCACTGGTATAAACTGCATGGCAGGCTTGCAAAGATGGCCAAAATAAAAACCTTGATGGGAGGGAGTTAATTTCCGTTAGCTAGATTCCCCACCGAGCTATGGCCATCTGAAAGCCCTGCGGTGTAGGCTGGGATTCAGCTCTGCTACTAGATGCTCAGCTTTCTGAGAGCTGACGGCCAGGCTGGTTGCCTGGGCTTCCTCTGCAATCGGAAGGATGAGAAACGTAGGACGGGAGGGTGATTCAGCCCAGCCTAAGGTCGGTGGGGTGAAGCTCTCCGAGGAGGTACCTCGCTCTGATGGCTGTTGAGGAATCACAGCTGAACAGGTAAGACTAGATGCCTAACATTTAGGTGGCTGAATTTAAGTGAGGTGAATCCCACCCACAGTCACTTAAACTCATTGAAGTCCTTTTCTCGTGCATTTTTATTTTCATCTCTTCCTCTGGCTTGCTTTCTGACTTTCACTGAGATGTGCTGGCAGAGGGTCTTTCTGTCTCTTCTGGAGTGTTTATGTAAAATACAATTAATGGTAAAAATACCTCCCGTGACACAAGCTGTATGATAGATAACCCTTTCCTCCTCCTGCTTTTGCATTCTTTGGGCACGGAGATGATATGTGGGGATATTTGCATATGCGCTCAGCATAAACTAAAGTTTTTCCTCTCTTCGTACATGATGTTCTGCTGCAGAAGATGATGACTCCATCGTGTTTTTCAGAGGATGTAAATTTGCCAAAACAAATGATGGGCAGAGGAATACCTGACAATTTTATTTTGATTTTATGTAACCTTTACAATATCCTCTCGCAATGCCTCCCAGATATGTAGGTGGAACGCCAAAAAAGAGAATAGTTGAAACTTCTAATGATCTCATCTGATCTCTCTGTTTTAAACAAAGCGCTTTTTGATGGGTTACGAGACATGACATCAGAGTTTTCGGTTTCATGCCTGCAGCATGCTGGAGGGAGCCTGCAGCTACGGTGGTAAGCATCCCACAGAGGCGAGCCCAGTCACTGCGTAGTAAGGGCTAAAGCCAGAAGAAGTGCGAGCGACAACAGCAACAAAACAATGGATGAGTTGGACAAGGTTGTGCGATGATACACCAGAGTCAGAAGGGCAAATGTTTTTTAAAATTCCCCAAGCCGGCTTGAGCCTTGGCTGAGATGCAAGTGTGAAGGGAGGTCAGCAGACCCTCAGACCCCAGGTCTTCCTTCCGTAGAGACAACTCTCACTCCTCAGTCTGATAATAAGCAGTGGTGGAACCTGTTTCATAGTCGTCTTTTCTTGGAAAAAAACCCTGCTGTCCTGATAAACTGTGATCTTGTACTTTACGTACGTAGGAAGCAGTGTGAACGAAAAGACTAAGCCAGGAAGGTCTGCCTTCAAATCTCAACCTTGTTCAGGGACAACAAGCAAAACATCCCATCTTCCTGCCTCTGTTTCCACACAGCAAAGGTAATTCTGACCATAATGGGTATTTTACGAGACGTTACTGCTCTGTGTTGGTACTGTACTTCAACAACACACTGCAAAATTATTACATATGTGTCTGAGTGGTACAAAGTATTTTTTATTCTGCTTTCTGGAGGCATTAGCAAGAAGGGAGCATGCAAAGGGAACCATTAGGTGCAAAAATTATGGTCTCAAAGGTGACCGTTTTAAAGGTTTACATATCCTCATTTAAGTTTTCAGAAGACACTTGAGATTTTATTTCCTATTATTTAGAGATATCACTCTTCCTGGCATTTTTGGATAAGTGGTAACATTTGGTTGTACTTCCCCATCCTTCCCCGCTTTTGCACACCGTCTCACCGTACTGTACCCCACAGAGCAAGGCTGAGGATTTTGTGCAACATCGTCTATACGTCCTTGTTTGGCAATCGCCTTACTTTTAAAGCAGTCTCTCCCCAACAGGACTGCCACAGGGCATGAAAAGGGCTGGAAGCTGAAGGCTGTAAGGCCCAAACATAACTGGAGTTAAGCACTTCCCCAGGTGAAGGCCACAGGAACCACATCTCGCCAGGGTGCGGTTATAAAGGGAGCGTTGTGGGTGGAGATGGCTCTGTCTCTTTTGCCCTCCTGCGCTGGAAACGCAGGGGATGGTCTGTAAGGCCAGGTCGGAGGCAGGGGAGCGCCACTAACACAGCTCTTGAGCCTTGGCTTCCACGGCTGGAGAGGAGGTACTAGGCAAAGCCCCCTTTTTGCAGCTGACCTCTACAGGACAGGTTAAGACCACGAGGACTCACTGGCAATTAGAATCAGGTCACTGCTGGAGCTACGGGACCGTGGCAATTCTCCCACGCTAGTGGAGCGATCTCTGATTGCTCTCTTTGTCCTGTCCTTGAGCATGATGGCAGCAGCTCTTCCTCAAGGATAAACAGTCTTAGGATTTGTTTGCTCTCAGAGTCCAGATCCCCAGGTCTGTGATTTTCTTGGAGGGATCAGCAGGCAGGACTGGTTCCAGTATTGGCAGCACCTTGTTGACCAGCTGGCTTGGCAGCGTTTGCTCTCTTTGGGACAGCCACATGGTAACCCTGCTCTGGTAACCCTGGGTAATGGAGACCTACGACCCTTAGCCAGACTCCTGATGGCATTTCATGTCTAAAGAGTCTCAGCTTCAAGTTTCTAGGGGAGAAATAGTTTCTGCTGCTTGTGTCTAGTAGCTTCAGCTCAGTCCAGGCATACAGAGGAGATGCTACCTGGCAAAGAGAAACAGGTGAAAGCACTTAGTCATCTGCAATCATTTCCTTAACAAAAGGACTTGCTATTGTCAGCTGGTGCATAGCCTAGGGGTTATATTCTTATCTAGACCTAGGCAGGAAACCCGTATGATTTACAACTGGATGTAAGAAATAGTGATTGCATGCCTAATCTGCCCAGTAGATTACTGGAATATATTTCCCTCAGGGTACAAACCTAAAGGATCCCAAATCAGCAAGACAGAGCAGTGCATGTGTGGGTTGTTGGCTAGGCAAGTTAGGATACCGAGAACATGGTAGACTAATGCTCCAGAATCTGTAAATTCAGGGTAAAATGAAAAACATCTGCCCTGAAAGCTCTGAGCAACCAGAGGCCCTTGTGGCAGACTCATTTCTGCCCCTCGAGAGCAGCTGTGTTACTCTACAAAATTAGCAGGTGCAAATTTACCACAGCTGAGGGGACACCCAGGACAAGAGCCTTTGCCTATATGTAGGGGTATTAAGCAGTATTGTTCTTCTTGATACAGCTCATAGTTTGTCTTGAGCTTCTTCAGGCTTGCCACAAGACCTGCAACCTCTAAACCCAGGGGGGTTATTACCAAAGATGTGTGCTGTGCTCCTGCGTGCCTTCTGAAGTGCCGCTGCCTTTTTGTTTCTTGCTGGAGCTACGCTGGGATATGTGGCATGTATTTGGTGAGTCTCTGCTAGGGTATTGGATGCTGTAGTGTGCCCTTTGGAAAGCGTGTTGGTAATAAAACTGGCCTGCAATCTGTGATTAAGCTACAGGTTTTTGGTATGTGAATTACAGTATCTGCTCTCTGCAAAATGCTTGTTTTGAGTCTGCCAGAGAGACAAAATCGAGGTACTTRCCAAACGAAGGTACGCTTATTCTTTGTTGGGTGCCTAACTAGAGATGATCTTTGGCCACGACAGGGGCTTTGAGTGGCTTTTGTGATACAAATGGTGCATGTTTAAAACCTTGCAAGCCCTCTATGTGGCTGGGAATGGGAAGCTGTTTGTTTGAGGGTATTAACAGTCTGATAGCGTGCCTTGCCTGCATCAAGGTGGCCCCAGGAGCAGGGTAGCTTGGAAATGCCACTTTCAAATAAAACCTGTATTTTCAAGTGCAACTCTGCTGTTTGTTCATGCTGAGAAGGGTTTCCTATCTTTCAGAGTCTTTTGGTCGCTGGGCTACACTTAACAGGATGAGATTTATTTTTTTTTTCTTTCCCCCTTGAACCACAGAGCTGCCAAGCTATCCAAGAAAGAGGCTTGTAATTAATGCTAAGTGAAGTGGAAACCAGGGTGGCTGCTTAGCCAGGGGGGCACGCTGTGGCCTCAAAGAATACTGGTGTAGCTCCGAAATAACTGTGGGTCTCTAGGTTGTTAGTCATGGTACGTGGGAGTAGAAACTGCACCCACTGCACTGAAGATGTTTGTCTCCGTTGTGACTGGAATATGAATATTGTACTGCTGGGTGGTGGAAGCATCCCTTTGGGAGGATTTTTCTTTTTGGGCACTCCAGGAAAGGCTAGATTTGCTTGTCTTTAAAAGCTCTGTGTAAGTGCCTGTTGTAGGTTGCGACCTAGGGGTTTGGGGCTGTGATCTTTCTGATGATAACCTCGTCATCTAGCCTTGACTTGTCTGTAAAGGGGCTGCTCTGGAGGCACATCTTAGATATCACCTTCTCCTTGCACAGAACTTCGTTGTTCCGATAAGTGGTTTCACTTTCTTAAGTGTTGAAAGTGGCTGTTAAAGCTGCAGCAGTCTTAACCTGAGGCTCACCTGCTTTAAATTTGGGTGGTTTTTTTCCACCTTTAGGTTGTTTTCTCACTGGGTTTGCAGAGTGAGCGGAATGCAGTTTCCATGTATCCTATATGCGTTATATACCTCGCTCTGAGCAACAGGACAGGGCTTTTTGCTCAACTCTTGAGGGAACAGGGAATGTGGTGGGAAAGTCCTTTGCCTGTGCTTTTCCAACACCTTCTGGGTGTCTAAAAATCCATAGAGAAAAATGTCTGTGACTGATTAGAAACCCTTAGTTGGGTAAAAACTGAGAATAGATCAGTATTGAGTGGCAAAAAAAATGTGAGGGGCAGGGGCAGTGACATTGGGGTGTTTGTTACCCACTTTATAGCGGTCCGTTTCAACTCCATGGTTTTCCTTTGTCAGCTTTGTGTCTCTAAATTATATACCACATTTCCATATCTGTTTGATATATGCTCTTCTGTTGAGACTATAGCAGAAGCCCTGGTATCTTTGCATGGTGCCTTAGCTTTGCAGAACTGCAGAGAATAAATACTGCAGCTGTTGTAGTCCTTGGCTTGACCATTTGGTCAAATTGCTGTTGGTAGTGAAGTTTTTTTCTGTCCTCTAGCAAGTCGGCTATGGCAGAGGACCTGCTGTGTCATGTTCCTCAGTTTTAACTCTTGCTTTGTGGGCTTTTTAGTGGTGTGTGTTTTGTGTGGTGGTTTGGGTGTTGTTTTTTTTTTTTTTTTTTTAACAAAGCCCCTCAAGTGTCAAGCTGGGTCAGACTTACTCAGATTTTTTCCTTACTTTTTGGAGGTGACCTTACAGAGAATCAATGTAAGGAATATTTTTCTCATCTGATGTCTTCATGGATCTCTCTAAAACGTATGTCCGTGTTTCCTAGCTGCCTTGGTTTCTCATGCAGATGAGCCCTGCCAAATGGTTTCCTAATGCACCCTGTTAGGACAAAGGCTCAGTTGTTGTTTTCTGTTGATAAACTGGACATTTAACTGCTTCGTTTCCCCCCTACTACAGCAGGATTAGTCGGTGGCTATTTGCTCAGGCCTCAATCCTTGGGCTTGCTGGGACAATTGCTCAAGAGGTTCAGATTTAGAAACCAATGAATGTCAAGCTGAGCCTCTGAACTAAACTTTCTTTGAGATGAGCCAGAGTGACCTGCAGTGAGCTGTAAAGAAGAGTGCAATGACCCCCCCCTCCCCTTCCCTTCCCGAAAGGAAAAATATTTCCCAGAGCACTGGGAACCCTCCCGACTTCCTCTCCTGTGAATTCTGGATTAGTGTGATTTGCATGCTTAAAGTTAATTCACTAGCGAACGGAGGAGGTGTCTGGGCGCTTGAATAGATTCAGCTCCTCGCCGCCGAGTGCCAAGGGCCTCCGGTGCGAACCACGTCGCRAGGGAAAGTGAGGACATGTAGGACAACTGCAGGGGCGAAGGGAGGGAGGAGGGATTGTACCATTTGTACTGAAGTGTTTGCAATTCTGCCCTCCCACAGGCCATGGCAACTGGACTGAATGTAATCTGGCCCTTTTATTTTCTTGCTTTCATTCAAATGAGGCCATATAACGAGTGGAGAGCGAGAGGAAGGGGGAAATGCATGAAGTGTACATAATAAAGGTGATACCGCTGAAAATGCCGTTTGCTGTTTAAAAACGTGACCAAACTCAGTGTATTGGGTGGGTTGGGAATTTGAGTGTGCTTGGTCCCTGGGAGGTTTCTTCTCAAGCCATCTTTAAAAACAAAACAAAAAAGCCCCGACTGGTTATCCACAGGCCTTGCTCCCTGATAAGAGCCATCTATCATGACCAAATTAAAACACGGGCCCCGTCTTGCAGCTAGCACTTGATAAGACACGTCCGCCGGTTGAGAAAGTTCCCTTTTCCAATTTCTTGGTGCCTGGGAAAGCCGCTTTTAAATTGAAAAAAAAAAAAAGAAGAAAAAAAAGAAAAGTTTGAATCATTGCTCGGAGTCACTGGCCCCGCTGAGGGGGCTTTCTCTCTCTTCTGAAGAACAGACCACGCACAAAGCCAGATGGTTCCCGTCTGCTGGCTTTATTCAATGCACTTCCTCCCACAGACGGGAGCCCTTTTGCCCTCCTTCCACCCCCCTCTTTCAAGCATCCACCACTGGGCCTTTCTGTTCTGCGGCTGGAAATAATCTTTTATTGCCCAGTTGTTCGGAAGTGACCTTTTGCCCTTGATTAGATAGCACCAGGCTCTATCACCGGATTGCTTTTGAGCTGGCAGTTGCTTTTTTGTGTTCGCTGATCCGGTGTCAGGGAGAACAATGCAAGGCTTTGCAAAATTTTAGTCCAGCTAAGGCCTCATGTGGGATGGCTGGGGGTAGGGAGGAACGGCGTTGTATAAAGCCGCCTCGCGGACCGTGATTAATTATATGAAAACATTTCCTTTAATAAACTGCAAAACCAATTGTGTTTTGGTTTGGTTTTTATATTCATCTTGTGCACTGATGCAAAGTGCTGCGTGCTCCTTTCCAAGCTGTTAGCTACTYGTCGACGGTGAGGAGCAAAACTACTCCTGGTTTCTCTTCTACAGGGTTTTCATGCCTGGTTGTGCAGGCAGGTGAGCTAAAACCTGCCCCCAAACCAGGAGGTCCAAACCCCCCAGCTGGTGTTGAGCTTTGAGTCGCTGTGTTTCACTGAYAGGGTGGCCAGAAGAGTTATTTCTGGGGAGATGCTCTCAGGCCTTGAAGGAAATGGCTGATGCCTCCCTTTTCCAAAAAGCAGCTTTGATAGCTTTAGAAAGAGGAGGCTTTCCAGCTACCTGTAGACAGAAAAGAGGCGGTGTTTAAGGAAGGTTAAGGAAATCCTGTAAAATGTAGTAGGAGAAAAATAGGGGTTTCTAGAGAAATTTCAAAACCCGAAACCTAGAACTGGTTGTGCATTATACCTCACTTGGCATATCRATTATATACTCTTATTTTCTATTAAACATAAAATGTACTGCATCTCTTTGGGGGGATGGGAATCTCTTTCCTAAATAAATGGATAAACTACCCTTGAGCTTTAGCCTAAAACCAAACCAAACATACCCCAAACCCGCCTTTCCCCTCCGGCTTGATCTGGACTGACTTAGAAATAGCAGGAGAGGAGCGGTTATCCTGTAGGTTACTCAATGATCCAAAAGCTATAATCAAGAAAGTTGGGCTAGGTGTTT